>JAKTVG010000326.1:0-147502 GCA_030557085.1 Candida gigantensis
CTCTATATAATTATACCATTCCAGCCACATATAATTACATAACATTCTATACGAAACGGAACGGATATTTGGGTATGAACTTTATATTTGAGTGCTTTAATTGAGTTTCATAGTTCAGGCACCAACAGAGATCATTCCCAAGAGTGGGACCATAATAGCTCGTGTGACTGCCCAACTAGTTAATCCGTTCTCTTCTCTTACTATTCCCCTTTCGGTAAAAAGGTGGAATATAATAATCGGAGTTGAAAGGGGTACACTAAGAGAAGGAAAGTGTGGACAAGATCAACAAATAGCGTTTCGACTGAGACTCTTCGAATGGAATAAAAAAGAAACACAAAAGCAGATAATTTTACTCAATGCAGAAGACAGATTAGCTGCGCAAAACACTGTGTGCAGTACACACTTAAATGTTTAATTTTGTTATTGGATTTTCTAGTAAAGGAAATTTGTATCACTTCGTAATCTTGCCCACATAATACACAAAATTAAATAGCCAAAAAAAGAAGAAGAAGGCAGATCTCACCTTAAAAGTTCACCGTTGCCCTAGACTTGTCCCTACTTGCGAATAGAAGTTTTCCTATTGGTTTATTCAACAAATGTGCCGATAGTAAGAGATTTGATTAAGGAAGTAAAAAGAAGAAGGGGGTTAATCATTGTGAGAATGACAAGAGAGAGAGGAGTGTAGACAATGGGACGGCATTAAAAAAAAAAAGGGAAAAATGGAAAAATGAAATTTAGTTTTTAGTTCAAGGAACCCCACTTTGATTTCTACTTGATGTCATTGAAAAGCGCTAGACCTTTATCTTACCCTACTAATCACACCACTGCCACCGCAACCATCCGTACTCCACCTGCAAGATGCCCTCTATGTGCGTGTGTGTGTGAGTTGGTGTGTGCATAATGGCTGTGTCTTTAAATGCAAATAGGAAATAATAGCACCCCTCGCCTGAGCCCTTAATTGCAATTTTTTCCTGTTCTATTATTTTACCTATTGGCAGACAACAAAAACTTTATTTTACAGTGAGCAAACAACCTCCTTAATGATTAACCAAGTATCTTCTTGTTACATTTTCTCATCAACCATAGAGATCATAAGCCTTGAAATAGAAATATTCGTTTACACTGAAGGTACAAAACATCACTAAAAGCAAAGAACTAAAAAAAAACCGAAGGAAAAAAATCATTTTTCCATATTTTTCTTGTAGTGCATCCTTCTCCATAACCCATTTCCTAATGAAGTAATTAATTTAAACGTTCGTACAAAAATTTTTATTCAAGGTGCACCCTATAAACTATTCATGTAGCTACTACTGTCAAGGTGAAACTACGACATTCGTATTCCTTTTGCGTTTCTCTCTCGCTGCTCCTCTTCATCTGTATTCTGTGTAATGTTCATTTATCCTTAATTCTCAGCTTCTATAATTAAATGTTTGTATTTATATATATATAACTTTATTTCATCATTGATTTTCTATTGTTGAACCTTTTTTTTTTTCTGTCTCTTTTACAACCATTTGTTATTTCTTCCTTTTAATATTTTCAAATATTTGCATTATCATACCTACCCCCGTCATTTCTTTTGTCGTTGGCCTCCCTACAAATAACGAGATTTTCTAATAATCCAAATCTACTTTCCTTCATCATTGATATTATTATTTATTATTATTGGAATCGGCTTAAAAAGTAAGCTTCAGATTTCACATCTTTTTTTTCCATTTTATTTGCACAGTACAACTATTAGCAATGTCAAACCAAAAACAAGGACAGCCGTACAAAGGGTACTACAACAACAAACCGCAAGGTCAGCCATATTATGGTTACTACAGTGGGTTCAATAAAAGCACTTCTGCTCAAATTCATAGTTTAGCCAGATCAATAACACAAGGTGCACAATCTTACTATGATGAGACTTATACAACTACAACAATGCACCCACATGGGGTCAATCCAATTTTCGACAAAACAGACCCCACTTTGGATCCAGAATCACCATCCTTTAGTTCAAAAAGATGGGTTCAAAATATGTGGAAATTATATCAAAGTGATTCCGAATACTATAAACCAGGTAAATTAGGTGTTGCATATAAAAATCTTCGAGTATATGGAGATGCTATTGAAAGTGATTATCAAACTACTGTTTCCAATGGAATTTTCAAATATGGTAAGCAAATGTACAACAAACTTTTCAAAAAGGATAATGAAGATTATGTCTTTGATATCTTGAAGCCAATGGAAGGTTTAATCAAACCAGGTGAAGTCACTGTGGTACTAGGAAAGCCAGGTGCTGGATGTACTACTTTTTTGAAAACGATTTCTTGTCATACTGAAGGTTTCAAAGTTGCCGATGGTTCAATTATTTCTTACGATGGTATCACTCAAGATGAAATCAGAAATCATTTACGTGGAGAAGTTGTCTATTGTGCCGAAACGGAAACTCATTTCCCAAACTTGACTGTGGGTGAGACTCTTGAATTTACTGCATTGATGAAAACTCCAAGAAACCGTCCACTGGGTGTTTCTCGTGAACAATATGCTAAACATATCGTCGATGTGGTTATGGCAACTTATGGTTTATCACACACCAAGAATACCAAAGTTGGAAGTGATTTCGTGAGAGGTGTCTCTGGTGGTGAACGTAAGAGAGTTTCCATTGCTGAAATTTCTTTGGTTCAAGCTTCCATTCAATGTTGGGATAATTCTACAAGAGGATTAGATGCTGCCACTGCATTGGAATTTATTTCTTCTTTGAAAACTTCAGCTTCCATTCTTAATGATACCCCTTTGATTGCAATCTATCAATGTTCTCAAAATGCTTATGATTTATTTGATAAAGTCATTGTTATGTATGAAGGTTATCAAATCTTTTTTGGTTCATCACAACGTGCTGCCTCTTATTTCCAGAAAATGGGATTTATATGCCAAGAAAGACAAACTACACCTGATTTCTTAACTTCAATTACCAGTCCAGCAGAAAGAATAGTCAAACCTGGGTTTGAAAGATTGGTTCCTAGAACGCCTAAAGAATTTTACAGATATTGGAGAAGATCTCCCGAAAGACAGGCACTTTTGGAAGAAATTGATGAATATTTAGATAATTGTGAAAACTATGACCAAAAACAAGAAATCTTTGAAGCAATCAATGCCAAAAAGGCTAAACACACAAATAACAAATCTCCATACACTGTTTCATTACCTATGCAAGTTCGTTATATCATGAAGAGATATTGGGACAGAATGAGAGGTGACTTGTCAGTACCACTTCTCACTATATCTGGTAATGTTGCCATGGCTTTTATTCTTGCATCAGTATTCTACAACTTGAAACCAAATACCTCATCATTCTACTACCGAACATCAGTGATGTATTATTCCTTACTTTTTAATGCTTATTCATCAGTTTTAGAAATCTATTCAATTTATGAAAGTAGAGCAATTGTTGAAAAACATCGTGAATATGCCCTTTATCCACCAATGGCCGACGCAATTGGATCTATAATATCAGACTTACCATTGAAGATGATCACAAGTTGTTTATTCAATGTCATTTTATATTTCTTGGTGCATTTTAAAAGAGAACCAGGTCCATTTTTCTTTTATTTGTTGATCAATTTCAGTGCCACTTTATTCATGTCTCATTTATTTAGAACAATCGGTGCTTTCACTAACTCATTAGCTGAAGCAATGACTCCTTCTTCCATCATCTTATTTGCCATGACTACTTTCACTGGTTTTGCTATCCCCGTCACATATATGCTTGGGTGGTGTAAATGGATCCACTGGATCAATCCGTTGGCCTATGCTTATGAAGCGTTGATTGCAAATGAGTTTCATGGTCGTACTTTTGAATGTAGCAATATTGTTCCAAGTGGTTTTGGTTATCCTAAAACTGGTAATTCTGTCGTTTGTGCTAGTATTGGTGCTATTCCTGGAACATTCACAGTTGATGGTGATGCTTATATCAAGACTGCTTTTAGTTATTCTTGGGATCATGCATGGAGAAATTTTGGAATCTTGTTAGCCTTTATTATTTTCTTGTTTGTTACAGCTTTACTTTGTGTTCAATATAATAGATCCATGATTCTGAAAGGTGAAGTATTGGTTTTCAGAAAGAAAGATATTAAGAAAATGAGAAAAATGGAAGAAGATGAAGAAGCATACATTGAAGATAATATGGCACCTTTGGATTTCAGTGGAAGTACTGAGTTTTCTGATTATTCTTATGATTATTTGGATCGTAAATTATTGGATACTGCAAACATTTTTCATTGGAGCAATTTATCATATACTGTCAAGATCAAATCTGATGAACGTGTCATTCTTAATAACATTGATGGTTGGGTCAAACCCGGTGAAGTCACTGCCTTAATGGGAGCATCAGGAGCTGGTAAAACTACATTGTTGAATGCCTTATCTGAAAGATTAACTACTGGGGTCATTACATCAGGTACAAGAATGGTCAATGGTGGTGCATTGGATAATTCATTTCAAAGATCAATTGGATATGTTCAACAACAAGATTTACATTTAGAAACATCAACTGTTCGTGAAGCTTTAAGATTTTCTGCTCGTTTGCGTCAACCAAGTACAGTTTCAATTGAAGAAAAGGATCATTATGTGGAAAAAATCATTGATTTGATGGAAATGAGACAATATGCCGATGCTGTTGTTGGTTCTCCTGGTAATGGGTTAAATGTTGAAGAAAGAAAAAGATTAACCATTGCTACAGAATTAGTTGCAAGACCTAAATTATTGGTGTTTTTGGATGAACCTACTTCTGGTTTAGATTCTCAAACTGCATGGTCTATTTGTAAATTGATTAGAAAATTGGCTAATCATGGTCAAGCAATCTTGTGTACAATTCATCAACCGTCAGCTATTTTGTTGGAAGAATTTGATAGATTATTGTTATTGCAGAAAGGTGAAACTGTTTACTTTGGTGAATTTGGTGACAAATGTCATACATTAATCAACTACTTTGAACGTCACGGTGCAAATAAGTGTCCACCACATGCTAATCCTGCTGAATGGATGTTGGGTGTCATAGGTGCTGCTCCTGGTACACAAGCAAATCAAGATTATTTCCAAGCTTGGAGAAACTCTGAAGAATATCAATCAGTGAAGAGAGAATTGCGTCGTTTGGAAGAATTACCAGGGATGGCTAGTGTTGATAAAGATCCAGATACTAAAGATTCATATGCTGCTCCAATTTGGACACAATACTTTTATGTTCTTAATAGATTATTTCAACAATATTGGCGTACACCATCATACATTTATTCTAAATTTGCCATGGCTATATTATGTTCTTTATTCAATGGTTTTACATTTTTCAAATCCAAAAATTCAATTCAAGGTTTACAGAATCAATTGCTTTCTATTTTCATGTTGTTTGTTATATTAACTACATTGGCTCAACAATATGTTCCATTATTTGTTTCTCAAAGAGATTTGTATGAAGCTAGAGAAAGACCTTCCAAGACATTTTCATGGTTTGCATTTATTGCTGCACAAATCACTGCTGAAATCCCATATCAAATTGTTGCTGCTGCTATTTCATTCTTTTGTTGGTATTACCCTGTTGGAATGTATCAAAATGCCGTGTATACCAATGATGTTATTCAAAGAGGTGCATTGATGTGGTTAATTGTTACTTTGATGTTTATTTACAGTTCAACATTGGCACAATTGTGTATTTCGTGCAATGAATTGGCAGATAATGCAGCTAATGGTATTTCTTTCTTGTTGAATGTTTCAATGACATTTTGTGGGGTTATTGCTACCAAGGATTTCATGCCTAGATTCTGGATCTTTCTTTATCGTTTCAATCCATTCACTTATTTAACTTCAGCAATGATGTCAATTGGTATAGCTAATTCATATGTCAAATGTTCACCTTCTGAAATCTTAACTTTCCCACCAGAACAACCAGGAGTTCAACAATGTAAAGATTATATGGGTGCTTATATCAGTATCGCTGGCGGTTATTTATTAAATCCTAACGATACAAATAATTGTCAATATTGTATCATGGATAAAACTAATAAATATTTGTCTTTTTTGAATATTTCAATTCATAATTTCGGAAGAGATACTGGTATTTTTATTGCTTTTATTGTGTTTAATATGGTTGGTACCGTGTTCTTGTATTGGCTATTTAGAGTTCCAAAGGGGAGCAGAGAAAAGAAAAACCTTCTTGATAACTTGCCATTCTTTGGTAGTTATAATAATGAAAAACTTTAATGACATTAGTAGTTTATTTTTATTTTAGATACTTTTTTTGAATATACCCATAGATATTTTTCGTTTATTAAATGTTGTAACTAAAGGGGAGATTGCCAATGGGTTATGACTTGGTTGAAAATTTGAATTGAAATATTTACCAAAAAATTTTCAAATTTTAAATCTACAAAATAGTAGTACAACTTGTCCAAAAATTTATTTCGTATAAACATATAACACGAATATATCATTATAAACAAATTAAACCAAAATAAATCAACTTTATACTGTATTTATCTTCAAAATAAGTATCAGAAAAATAATCCAAAATACACGGTGCGGAAAACCCGAAAAATAAATTTGAAAAAATCGGTCCTATAGTGTAGTTGGTTATCACACAAGGTTTTGATTTACGAAACCTCCTTGCGACTCCGGTTCGAATCCGGATAGGACCTTTACAAGTAATTTTTTTTTTGCACTTTCTTTATCTCACATTAGTCAAACTTCGATTATGTAGCCAGATGGTTTAGACTTTACGAATGGTTTCAACTGGTGATATAGTTTATGTCGTTTGCGGGGGAAGTAATAGTAAGTTGCATGACTAGTGTTCCATTCCAACCGATCGTATGGCATGGCAATAAAGAGGAGAAAAAAAAAAGTAACTGACCCACAAAATTTCAATTTTTTAGTACCGTTTTTATTCTTAGATCAAGACCACACAAACAATGTCAACTGAAGAAAGTATACCCCATGTTGCATGTGAGGGTGAACCGGAAGAGGAAGAAATGGAGCAACAACCACAAGAACAATACGATGACTCCATAACCATAGTGGATTACTCTACATCTTTCAACTTTCTTACGTCAAGTGATTGCCCCGATATCCGCAACACCAAATACAAATCACTGACTGAACATTTGAATTGTCCTATTTGCCAACAACCCTTTATAGATCCACTAACCACGATATGTGGTCACACGTACTGTAAAGAGTGCATAGAGGAATGTTTCAAGATGACAAAGAAGAATAACAATAATAATAGAACCGAGGACATGACTGGATATTGTCCATTGGATAGAACACCATTAGATGCGGCAAATGTAAATGATTTATTCCCCACCCCATTAATCATTACAAATCTAATAGATGAGTTGAAAGTATACTGTGCAAACCATGAGCGTGGATGTGAGTGGATTGGAACAAGATGGGAGTTTGAGCATCATGTGAAAGATTGTTGTGAATACACAGGTGTTCGATGTAAGGGTACCCGATCAGATGGAACCACATGCAAATTGATCATTGAACGACGATTCGAAGATAAAGAAGGGGTCGAGTGTGTTCATAAGAAAATTGAATGTGAACATTGTAATGAAATATTAACAAAGATAACACAGGAGAATCATCTTGAACAGAGTTGTTTATTTAATTACAAGACTTGTGAATTATGTGGCAATGATATGATACCAGCAAAAAATATGAGCAAACATCAAGAGAATTGTCTCAAGATGGGGAGATTCAAGTGTCCAGCACACGAGATTGGGTGCAAATGGATAGGAACGAATGAAACGTCATTGGAACTTCATTTAGAGAGTAATTGTCAATTGTACCATTTCCTTCCCACCCACACGTCCATGATGGAGAAAGTGAATATGTTAACACTGGAGAATGAATTACTACAGAAACAAATTAATAAAATGCTTGATTCTGTGATAAAGGGGAAGATCACGAATTTAGGATATAGTGAATCCATTGAAGAGATCAATAAATATGGATCGGTTGCGGATCAGGATAAACTTATATACTTGGATTTTGAAGTTGATCGATTGAAATATGAAATCAATGAACGGATAATCCCGTACATGAACAAATCAAAAGCTAATGAACAAGAAAACATGGTGAATAATTTGATCAATGATAATTTTATGATGAGAGAAGATATGAATGTTCAACGTATGATGATAAATAGTTTAAGGAAGCAACTACAATTTCTATTATTTTCCAGAAATAGAAGTGGGTTGGGAGGAGGAATGGGTGGAGGAGGAGTAGGAGGAGGTATTTTTAACCCAACGATGTTGTCATCTGATGAGCTGGGACTAGGAGATATTTATGAAGCTGTTTCTAGAAGCAACTCGGAGGAAAAATTAAACTTGAAATTGTAACTGGATATTGGGTGTTATCACCCGTGAGGTGCATGAAGTAGAGAGTGGAGATTAGAGATGTGTGGGGTTTTTATAGCCGGGGATGAAAAATATTTTTGATGTTTCTTTTTTTTTTTTTTATTTCGTTGCTCTTAAAATTATACGACAGACAGCAAAAGATATCGTTTTACTAATTCCACAATGTGTGTTGAGTATCGATTTAAGATATCTATTTCTTGTCTCACATGCTCTCTCATATACTAGAAACCACAAGTGTATAGCTCGGTCTTGAACAACAACGAAAAAAAGAAGAATGAAAACTCTCACATTTTTCAATTCTTCAGGAACGTTTAATGACAGATTATCCGGATCGTAATCACCTTGAAAACTCATTGTAAAGTATTTAAGGTAGACCAAAGTACGATTACATAGTCTCAATATTATACATTGTTACCAGCAACAATCATCATAGTTAAAATTACCATAAATAGCAAAATATCCACCAATTTCACATTTACTTTCTTTTTTTAGTACGGATACACTACTACAGCGACTCCTATATTCCAGAGATTATGAGCATGGTTATATTAACCTCCACACATAAATTAAAAGTATCACAATTACAGCTTATAGTTTTTTTTATCACACTCGACTCAACAAAAATTCAAACACAAGCCTTCATGTTTGTATGTAGATAGATAGATATAAAGATCTCTGGTTTTCCATTTCTTCTTTATTTTTAACTTGTGTGATAATTATTTTCGCAATCCAAATTATACTGGTCTCCGATCTCCAACTTGTTCATTGTTTTTTTGTTTTTTTTCGCCAGGCACCCGTGTTTCCAGAAATTAGTTAATTTTGGCTGCTTAAATATAAATACCTCCCCATTCCCCCCACCTCAGCCTCCCCAAAAAATCCCACAAGTACCTACTTTCAAGAACCACGTTAACTGAAACAGTATTGCACAATGGAAACTTTAGAAATACATTCCAAAGATTTTCTTATCAAATGGATTAACGCCCCAGACAACTCTGTCATTGATTGGGAAGCCAAACCATTGAAAAAATCAATCAACTTTGCGTTCTACAAAATGAAAGAAGAATCCCCAACTCAATCTCAGACATCTTTAGACAGTACTTCCACTACTGTTGCCGATACAACTCTTCAACCACCTCAACAACCAAAAGTTAGATCCAGATCTGCTTCTACCGCTTCAGTCAACCAATTTACTAAACCTAATGACGTGTACAGATCCAAATCCAGAGCGTCTACTTTATTATCTATCAATGAATCTGATTTGACATTGATTAAGAATTACAATAAATTAGTCGCCAATGAATTGATTCATGGTAAATTAGAAGTTGGTACAGGTGGAATGTATGCCTTTGTCTTTGATAACTCATTTTCGAAAACAATTTCTAAACTGGTTCAATTCTCCGCCAAAATCGTCAGTAAAGCCCCAGAAGAAACAGTTCCAGTACAAAAAATAGGCGAAGTTCACGATCAACATGTTTTCGACGAAAATGATGTTGCCCCTGGTGATATATTACAAAGTGTTATGTTGAAGAAGAGAAGAAAGAAGTTGCAAGGTTTCACTAAGCGTTATTTTGTTTTGAATTTTGCCAGAGAGACATTATCTTATTTCAGAGTCAATGACAACAAATTGCGTGGTCAAATGCCAATTAGAGAATCTATAGTTTCAGCCAACCCTTCCACCCGTGAATTGATTGTTGATTCTGGTATGGAAGTTTGGCATTTGAAAGCTATCAATAAAGCAGATTTTAATGCCTGGGTTAATGCCTTCAATAGCGTTAAAAAAGAAGAAAATATTGTACCAATAGAAGCAAACGATGAAAATGGTGCATCACCACCACATGAAACTTCAACACCAATGTCTGCTGGTCCATCTTCCTTTGAATTACAATTGATTGCTCAAAAATTATCCCAATTAAAAACTGAGAACCCACATCCATTAGTTGATGAGATTCATCAAGATCTTCTCAACTTAATTTCCAGAGGCAAAGGGTCTGCATCTTCTGGTTCAGGCGACACACAATCTATGTTTTCATCCGATTTCCATGATGCAGTTGATCACTTCGAAGAGGGTGGTGTTTACTTTATGGATGACGAAGGCAGAGTACAAGAAGATGAAGTTGTTGTTGAAGATGATGCTGCAAGTTCAGATGCGGACGATGACGATGACGATGTAGTGCAAGATACTACTGGTACCGCCGACCTTGCTGTTGCTGGTGCTGCTACTGCTGTTGTCACCTCAGGACAAACTGAAGTTCTAGATAAAGATTTGCCACAACCTACTGTCACCACGGAAGAAGAAGAAGGTTTATATCCATTGCCACATGATCCAGTTTCTAGAGATTCAGATATACCAATATGTACCCATACTCCACCATCACTTTTGAGTTTTGTACGTAAGAATGTTGGGAAAGACTTGTCCACAATTGCCATGCCAGTCACTTACAACGAACCTACTTCTGTTTTACAAAAATTTGCTGAAATGCTTGAATATCCTGAAGTTGTAAATAATGCTTTAGAATCAGACTTTAGTGATGAGTCAGGAGAAAAATTGTTGCGTATTGCAGCATTTGCTTTAAGTCCTGTTTCCAGTCAACGTTCTAGAGAAAGAAATAAGCGTAAGCCGTTTACTCCATTGTTAGGTGAAACCTATGAATTGGCACGTGAAGACCTTGGTTTCAGATTGATTTCTGAAAAAGTGAGCCATAGACCACCTGTTTTTGCATTCCACGCTGATAGTGAAAATTGGACCCTCGATTGTGCTTTATCACCAGCAACAAAATTCTGGGGTAAACAATCAGAAGTTACCACCAAAGGTCAAGTACATTTGAAAGATAAATCAACTGGTGAAGTGTACTCATGGACCCAACCTACTACTATGATTAAGAATATTATTGCTGGTGAAACATATGCTGAACCAAATGGTTCCATCACTATTAAATCTTCCAATGGTTACAAAGCAGTAGCTGAATTTGCCAAAGGTGGTATGTGGAGTGGTAGATCAGAAGGAGTAGAAGTTAAAGCTTTTGATAACAAAAAGAAGGAATTGGCTTATAGTGTTGAAGGTAACTGGACAGAATCATTCAAATTAAAAACTAAAACCACTGAAAAAACTATATGGCAAGCTGGTGAATTATTACCTCAAGAAAAGAAGAAGTTTGGATTCACTGTTTTTGCTGGTACTTTGAATAAAATCACTGAAATGGAAAGAGGTAAACTTGCACCTACTGATTCAAGAAATAGACCAGATATGCAAGCTTACGAAAAAGGAGACATAGATACTGGTGAGACATTGAAGAATAAATTAGAACAAGAACAAAGAGAGAGAAGAGACGCTGGTAAAGAACATGTTCCTATGTTTTTCAAATTTAAAGGTCCTGGTGCTCTAGATGAAGGTGAATGGGAATATATTCAAGGTGAAAAAAGTTATTGGAACAGAAGAAAAAGAGGTGATTGGGATGATTTAATCAAATTGTGGTAGATTAACCAAATTTTTTTTTTCATGATTAGACTCTATTAGACTACATATCTCTAGATATACATCTATAAAACAACGTAGACAAAAATAAAAATTCAATTAGCTCTTTTACGTCTATTCTTTCTTTCTTCTTCGATATCTTTCTGTCTTTTCAAAACAGTCGCTATACAAGTAGTCACTAATTCATCCTGCTCTAATGAGAACACACTTTCATAATTCACTTCGGAGGAAGGGTTAGTTAAATTATCAATTTGAAGCTCAGCATAACCCAACTTGAAAAAAGATTCAGCTTCACCCAACTTATCACACGTATATGGACCATAATATTCATTTTTAGGATACCTTGAACTTATTGAGAACTTCAACTTGAGAAAATTACCTAAGAATGGACTTTCTTTATTTTTATCTAATTTATCACTGACTCCATCCCAATTATCTGTTAATGAAGGCTGTCCATGCATCAATAGTGTATGTTTGAACCCATACTTGACTTGCCAACGTTGTTTGAAATTTCGTAAATTGGATTCATCAACCCATCTATGTCGTTCTCCTTTATATATGTAATCATGAATAGGTAACACGGAATGGGAGAACATGACAACTTGGAAATTGGCTTTTGGCCTTGCGGGGTCAGGAACAAAATCAAAAATATACGTATCGTATCCAACGTGTATTTTCTTCTTCACAACACAGTATTCGTAATAATCTTCATCAACATCAAACAGACGTTTCGGAGTAGGTACATATCTTCTAAACGTGATAAATTTTGAAGTCAAGGGAACATAAGAAGTGACAGCTTTGAATAAAGGTATACCTACCCCTTGTTGTTGTAATTGAAGAATTTCTCGGTTTCTACTATTTTTAAAAGCATCAAATTTATTGGCCGCATCTTCAGAAACAAATACTCTGAATCCATCTGTCCAGAATCGATTGTTTATAACTATGGTCCATCCTGGAGAAGTCATATTTTGAAAATACGTTGGTAATTGTGGGGTAGCACTCAGTGCAACTGAGTTGAAAGCGGGCGGCTGGTCACCATTATGGTGGTCCGAAGGTCTGTTGGTGTATTCAGGAGGAATATCGTCTTTAGTCATTGCGTATCTTGTCTGTTATAATAGTGCAAGGGTTCTCGATCTGGGTCAAATAGAGTGTAATTTATATTTTTGTTTGCAGAGCCGTGCGCCTCAACTTTGCGGGATCGGTCATAAAAAATTCTTTTGCTCCGTCCTCGTATCTTTTTAATTCAGCCGTTTTGGGATCATGCAAATTGTTGGTAGTCACACACAACTAATTTATGTCACTCGTATTTCTAAACACAATCCATACGGGGGGTAAGTATATCTCCGATCGAGGCTATGAGCGGACATATTTTAGAAAGGCTCTTACTTTAGAGTTTAGTTCTATTTTAGCTTTTAAACGCAGATTCAATTTATTACTATATACTCATATCACATTATATAACTTACCTTCTACTTCTGCGAGGTCTTTCTGTCTTTTCAACACCATCGCTATGCAAGTGGACACCAACTCATCCTGTTTCAATGACGATACACGTTCGTAATTCACCTCTAAATGAGGGGTGCTTACATTATTCAATTTAAGCTCCGCATTTGCCAGCTTTAAAAACTTTGAAGCTTCCTCGAATTTATCCATCTTTGGCAAACCGTAGTATTCATCCTTTGGATATTTTGAATTCGCCGACTTTAATCCAAGCAATTTTCCAAAATGAGGGTTTTCTTTTGTTATATTTAGACTGTAATTGGTTCCATCCCGGTAATCGGCTAACGAAGGCTGACCTTCCAGCAAAACCGTGTATTGGAACGCAAATTTAGTTTTCTTATGGTGCTTTAACTTAGACTCATCTATCCATCGATGTCTTTCTCCCTTATACACATAATCATGAATAGGTAAAACAGAATGCGAGAACATGACAACTTTGAAGTTCCATGCTGGTGATCCCTTGACTGGAGTGAAATTTAAGATATACGTTTCGTAGCCAATGTATGATTTCCTGTACACAACACAGTATTCGTAAAAATCCTTGTCTACATTGAATGGATGTAGTTTGGTAGGAACGTATCTTTGGAAAGTCAAGTATTTTGAAGACAATGGAACAACACAAGTAATGGCTTTGAACAACGGTATGCCAACACCTTGTTGTTGCAATTGAATAATTTCCCGATTTTTGGTTTTTTTAAATGCACTGAATTTCTTAGCAGCATCGTTTGAGACAAATACCATAAACCCTTCACTCCAAAACTGATTATTTATCACAATCGTCCATCCTGGAGAATCTATACATTGAGGGGCCAAAGGTGAATCTGGGGGAGCTCCAAGAGCAATCCAACTGGATATCCGTGTAATTGTACTGGGCGCTGGCGTAAGCGAGTTGGAATCGGAATCTTGTACAATTGAACCTGGCCTAGATGAATATATGCTGGATGTTGGGGTAAGTGAACTGGGGACTGATATAAATGAACTGGATTCTGGTTCCACTGGAGTGGGGACTGGTGAAAGTGACCCGAACGCTGGTGGCTGATCATCACCTAGATGGTCCAGAGGGAGGGTACTTGAACTAGATGATAGTGGCGGGCCACCAAATATAGAAATATCTGAAGTTGTTATTGAATATCTAGGAAGAGGGTCGTGGTGGGTCATAGTATTCTTTGTTGTAGTTTAAGGGTCAGTTCAAACAAAAAGAGCAACATATTTTATCATTTCAAGGGGGGCTTCCATTGATTTATATACGAAGCACCCCATGTAGGATCGAAAAAGAGTCATGACAACAAGCAAGCGGCATTATCATATCAATCATGCCCAATTAAAAAAACTGATTGCATATTCAAATAAAACGTACAAAAATATGCTAGTTCGTATATGAAAAAAAGTAGAAATAATATATGTGGCTAATGCGTTGATAAGGAAAAGTTCATTACACAAAACCAATACGCCGTAGTGATTACATAATACAAGTAACTCTCCACAGATAATGACTTGAATTACGAGCAAGATTTTAGAAATCTCCTCAACAACCCGGTTGTAGATAATGGTGGGAGAAGCACATGGGGTGTGCATATACATCATAGTCTTTGTCTCCTAAAGAGAAAAGCGGAGCAACTTATCACGCCAAGCTTTTCTTACCAAACAAGCTATCCGACTACGCTTACTAGTACCACAGATGTTGGGCAAGCCACTCGTTTTTATTTGCGAACACTATTGAGTATACATAATAATAGTTGAATTGCGTACAATTGATGACCTATAAATCGAAAGTTCAGTTCTGTTTCTAAATCAATGCTATAGCCGCACCATCACCTCTCATGTCACTACCACCAGCATATATCAACTCACCATTTTGAGAAACATTTTTAATTATTTGAGCTCTACCAAAAGTTTCCCTACTATAACCCTTCAACTCTTGCACTTCGTGCCCTAAATTTCTCAATGTTTCAATTACTTCAGGTGCAATACCTTCCTCCAATTGGACAATTGTGATTGGCGTACGCACTGGACCTTCGGCACCCCGTCCTCTATCAGCAGAATCATCATTATTTGAATTTAAAACAAATCTTGGCGAGTCAATCAGTTGCTGCGGGGTCATTCCAAAAATTGTCAAATTCAATACATGTTGCACATGACACACAGGTTGAGCAAATCCACCCATATTTCCAAATCCAGCATATAAAGATCCATCAAGATTCGTAATCATACCAGGAATAATTGTGTGGTATGGTCGTTTCCCACCTTCTAAACAATTCGACTTACCTGGAGTTAAGTTGAAATTTGAACCCCTGTTCTGTAAACAAAATCCATAGTCTTCAACCAATATGCCTGAGCCAAATCCTTCATATACCGAATTAATGAAAGAACAAACTTCACCATTAGAGTCACTGACAGTAAGGTATACAGTATCAGATTTGAACTTAGGATCAGGAACCCCATGTTTCATGGTATCACCATCTATAATTTTAGCAGAATCAATCAACTCAGCTCTAGATCTCAAATATTTTGAATCTAATAAACCTTCAATTGGGATATCTTTGAAACTGGGATCAGTAACATATTCGTCAGAGTCATAAAACCCAAGTTTGCATGCTTCAATTAACGTATGCAAATATTCAGCCGAATTATGTTTCAATTCCAATAAGTTGATTTTTCCCAGATTGTGAAGTTCTTGAATTATTCCCAATGCCAACAATGCAACCAACCCATGGCCATTTGGAGGGATCTCCCACACATTGTGATTTTGAAAATTAAGTTTTATTGGCTCAACGATAGTAGACGTATGTTTCTTCAAATCTTCTAAACTTAATTTATGATTTCTAGAACTAGTTTCTTTAATAATGGCTTCTGCAATTGGACCTTCATAGAATGCCTTTTTACCTTCTTGACCAATCAATTTGAGACATTTGGCAACAGGTTCATTTTTGACAAACTCACCTTCATTGGGCCCTCTTTCCCCGTCAAAAACGAATGGATTTTCTTTAGCATTTGGGTTTTGTTTCAACAACTTTGGCACACTTCTTCTCCAAGATCGACTAGACAATTCTGAGACTGGGAATCCCTCTTCTGCTAATTTAATGGCAGGTTCGAGTATTTCTTCAAAAGTGACTTTTCCTGATCCCCATTGTTCATGTGCATCAAACCAACCAGCAATTGCTCCTGGAACAGTTACTGAAAATACGGAAGTATAAGGTATTCTGGGGACATATTTCCCATTATTGTGCTCGTTCCAAACATCTTGTGGGGTCACAGTTTGAGCTGCTCGACCAGATCCATTCAAACCCAATACTTTTCCACTGGTGGGATCCAGCTTATCTTTCAATTTGTAATATAATGCAAAACAATCACCACCAATGCCAGTGGAACCTGGTTCCGTAATCACTAAAGCTGCAGATACTGCAATTGCCGCATCAACACAATTCCCACCTTTTTCTAAAATTTTCAAACCTGCAGCATTGGCTAAAGGTTGAGTAGAAGCTACTATTCCTTTCTTTGAGTAGACGGTTGATCTTCTTGAAGGAAATTTCATAAATTCGGTAGACATTTTTGGTACTCTGTTTCTCATGTTAGAAATTTTTGGCAAGGAAAGGTTGGGGGATAATTGAAACTTTAAATAATCTAATTTTCTAATTACATTCTGTGGGGGAAAAATACCGATCGCCAGTGGGTGCGCGTTCCCGCACGCCATGTTTTTGGCGGATCGTTCCGAGAATGCGGTTTTAGATAAACAGGAAATCGGGACCAACGCCGGTTTTTAACTATGACTTCAGAGTTTGCAATTTATTTTGTGCATCAATTAAATATCAACTTTGACAATAAGCATTTGAAAAAAATCGATTACTCTTTCAAATTCAAGCAAACTCCACTTTGTCTCACTATAGCGACAACGGAGCTAGATCACTGATTTGGTCCATACTAAGTGTAGCACGGGAACCGAAAAAAAAAACCCGCATCTCTGAATTAACTTTCCACTTCACTTGTTCTCAACAAATATCAGCACCAATCATGGGTGTACATTCATTATGGAAAATAGTTGGTCCAACAGCAAGACCAGTTAGACTAGAGGCATTATCAAAGAAAAAGCTAGCGATAGATGCGTCGATTTGGATATATCAATTTTTAAAGGCCATGCGAGATAGGGATGGCAATGCATTAAAATCTTCACACATAATTGGATTCTTTCGACGGATATGTAAATTGCTATACTTTGGAATTCTACCAGTATTTGTATTTGATGGAGGAGTCCCAGTTTTGAAAAGACAGACAATCAATAACAGAAGGGAGCGAAGACAGGAGAACTCAGAGTCAAGACAAGAAACAGCAAAGAAATTATTGGCTATTCAATTACAGCGAGAGGCCGAAAACGCGTTGCATCGAACGAACATACAAAGCAAGAACACGGAACACGATGATTATGATGAAGACGATATCATCTATTTTGAAGATATGCCAATAAATAAAAAAGAAGGGGATCCGACACCTTCGTCATCCATAGTCTATCGAAAAGACGACGAGTACCATTTACCACATATCAAGGAATTCAGGGTTTCCAGAGATGACCAAAGGATTATGCCTGAAGAGGAATTTTATGAAGTTTACGAAGATTTTGATCATGTTGACGGGATCAATATCAATGAAATCGATCCCAAATCAAAAGAATTTGAAATATTGCCCATAGCCACCCAATATATGATATTATCACATCTAAGGTTAAAGTCGCGATTGAGAATGGGTTATAGAAAGGAACAACTAGAAGAATTATTTCCAAACAGTATGGATTTTTCAAAGTTTCAGATTCAACAAGTTCAACGGAGAAACTTTTATACACAGAAATTAATGAATGTGACAGGAATGGAAGCTGATTCAACTATGTCTAAAAGAATTGCAAGTGATAAAGATCGAAAGTACGCGCTTATAAAAAATGAAGACGGTTGGACTTTATCTTTAGAGGGTAATTCTGAAGAGAATCCAGTGCAGATAGACGAAGAAGAGCAAGAGGATATTACTCGTGAAGTTGGTACTTACAAACAAGAGCCAAAGGCGAACGAAGATAGTGATTCGGACTTTGAAAATGTCCCATTACATGAAATACCAGAGACAGATGAAGATAAAAATTACCAAAAGGCATTAATTGAATCAATTTACGAACAGTACAAGCAACCAGAGCCACCGAAATTGACTGTTGAGGGGTTTGATGAAGATCAGTTACGAAAAGCCGTCGAGGAATCTAAAACAGACTATTTTGATTTAAAAAACAAAGAAGATGAATTGCACAAACATAAACTTGATATGAGTACATCGATTTTGTTTTCAAAAGTTCAAACCCCAAACAGTAATGAACGCGTTGAAATTAAATCAAATGAAGTTCCACCAATAATGAAAGTGATTGAACCAACTAGCAAAGGAAAAACCGAAAAGGCAAATGTGTCGAATAACCTTGGAAGATCATTTTTGTTCAATGCAGATACTCACAAAACTGGGAAAATCGAACTACAAAAAGATGTTCAAGTATTTGAGCCAGAAGAAGAAGATGAAGAAACGATAAACCCTATTCCGACCACCATAGAAGAAAGACCAAGCACCAAAGTGAATGATCAACAAACACTACCGAATTGGTTTCAAGATGAAGTGAGCAAAACATTGAATCCACATAACACAAGGTTTGTAAGTGATAATGGGTTTCAAGAGCAAAGGACAAAGAATAGAGAAGAAGAGGATGCGGGGTTGGTACCTTGGTATCAAGCCAAAGAGTATTTAGAACAGGAGACGTCGGAAGACGAGCAAGATGAAATAGAAGAAATCACGGTTATGAAAGCTACTGATGAAAAAGATGAAATAGAGGAAGATGCCGAAGAAGAGGAATCCCGAGACAATCAAAGAAAAGCAGCAGTGATGGATTATCAATTCGAGGAAGAAGATGAAGATGATTTAGTTCAGCAATTGCAAAAGGAAGAACTTGACCATGAAAACCTCAGGGAGAAAATCAAGACTTCCCACACTGTCCCGTTAACTTCGATTGAGACAAGGATTACAGAAGAGCAGTTATTACAAGAAAAACTTCAAAAAGCGAAAAGAGATTCAGACGAGGTGACAGAAGCAATGATAAATGATGTGCAAGAATTGTTGAAAAGATTTGGAATTCCTTATATAACCGCTCCAATGGAAGCTGAAGCTCAATGTGCAGAGCTTCTTAAGATTGGATTAGTGGATGGGATTGTTACAGATGATAGTGATTGTTTCTTATTTGGTGGGGACAAGATATATAAAAATATGTTTGATCAAAAACAATATGTTGAATTTTATTTGAAAGATGATTTACTTAATAAGATGGGGCTCGAACAACATAAGTTGATTGAATTGGCTTTGTTGTTAGGAAGTGATTACACTGATGGAATCAAGGGTATTGGACCAGTACAAGCTATGGAAATTCTTGCTGAGTTTGGCAATTTAAAAAATTTCAAAGATTGGTACGATAAACATACTCAAACTATTTCAGATAAAACGGGTCTCACTACATTACAGAAAAGTTTGTTGGAAAGAGTTAGAAAGGGTAAATTTTTTCTTCCTGGTGGATTTCCAGACAGTATAGTTGAGCAAGCATATACAAATCCAGAAGTTGATTCAGACAAAACTGAGTTTCGATGGGGAGTTCCAAACCTCGATCAAATCAGATCTTTTTTGATGTATAATCTTGGTTGGTCTCAAGGAGAAGTCGATGAAGTGATGGTGCCATTAGTACAGGATATGAATAAAAAGAAAGCTGAGGGAAGACAAAGTATAATTAGTGAATTTTTTCCACAAGAGTATATTCAAAGTAAAAAAGAGCTTAATTTTGGTAAAAGATTGAAAACAGCTACAAATAAAATGAAAAGAACAAGAGATAAGTAAGTTTGTATAGATTCGGCAATGCACACGACCCCTTTTTCTGTAAGTACTCTAAATTTTTTTTTTCTTTGAATCGCAGAAGGAAAACTTCAGGCAAATCTCTCAAAACGATCTTAAATAATTGACAGGACGACACAACGACAACAACAACAACTACTACTGCGACCATGACTGACTCATTATCTAAGATTACATCTATGATAGAGTCAGCGAAGGAGCTCACCATAGAAGCAGCTGTGTCTGCATCATCCCGATTGACAGATACGCCCAGTGCGTCACGACCACAAGAAATTTCTAATTTGTTGAATTCACGATCTGAAAGAGACATATTGAATGGGATGAAATGTGTGATATCTATAATAACTAGAGGTGAAGATGGATTACCATATTTCGCTGATGTCGTGAAAAATATCACTAATACCAACGGCAAAGTCAAACAATTGGTTATTATTTATCTTACCAAATATGCGGATATACAACCGGACACGGCATTACTATCCATTAATTCCATACAGAAATCATTGAATGATAAGAGCGCAATAAATAGAGCCAATGCGATTAGATCATTAGCAGGGATTAGAATTAGTTCAATTATTCCGATTTTAGTATTAAGTATGAAGAGAACATCGACGGATCCATCTCCGTTGGTTCGTGCGGCAACTGCGATTTCAATTGGGAAAGTTTATCAAATATCCGGGAGATCTAAGAAACAAATGGTTGAATATTTGAATAAATTGCTTGCTGATAGTGAAGTCATTGTTGTTTCTGCAGCTATCAAATCGTATGTTCGAATTAGAATGGATATCAATGAAAATAAGAGATGGGATCCAATACATGGTAACTTCAGAAGATTTTGTAAATTGATTAATGAATTTGATGAATGGACTCAATCGTACGTTGTTGATTTGCTTACTGAATATTCCCGAGTTTTCTTATTGCAACCAAGCAATGACACAATAAATGATGTGGATCTTGAATTATTTGTGGAATCTATGAAGCCATTGGTACAGTCTATTTCAGAATCTGTGATATTGAGTGTCGCTAGATCATTATACCTTATTGCTCCACGTGAGACGTTTATTAATTTTCAATTGGATCTTATCTTGACTAGAATTGCCACTTCATTTACTCAACTGGAAGTTTCGTTATTTGCATTGGAAATTATTGCGTTTATTAGCAAAAAGGATAATCTATTTGAGCCATATTATAGAAGCTTCTATGTATCACCTACTGATCTGACTGAAGTTGCAAATTGCAAGATTAATGTCTTATCATCATTATCCAACCAAGATAATTTCAAGTACATTTTTGAGGAATTAAAGTATTATGCCATTTACTCATCAAGCAGTGTTGTGTCGAAAGAATCCATTAAGGCAATTGGCAATTGTTCTCATTTATCATTTGAATGGAGTCAACAGATATTAAAATGGTGTTTAGTGAAAATTAAGAAATCCAGAGGCAGAACATTGAATGAATTATTGACTGTTATACGTTATTTGATTCAACAAAAGAGTGAAAGTAAAAGCAGTCTGGATAAAGAAGAAGTTTTGACTACGGCATTTAACTTGGCAGCTATTTTACAGGACGATCAGATTGAATTAGAACCAGAGGCTCGTGCCAGTATTATTTGGATCATCGGAGAATACACTGCACTTGGAGAAAATTCATTTGGGCCTGATGTTTTAAGAAATCTACTTAAACTGTTTGCTGAAGAAGAAGATGAAGTCAGATACCAAATACTAGTATTGGCAAGTAAAGTATATGCTTATGAAATGCTTAAAATCAAGAATGAAGGTGGTGATCAATTCCAGGAATATGTTAACGAGAAATTGAGAAACAGTATTGAATATAAAATGTTCCAGCATGTATTGCAATTAGCTAAATATGATTCTTCATACGATACAAGAGATCGTGCTAGGATGTTCAGTGTCTTGTTATCGAGTATTGATAGAGCCCAATTGGCCTCATTATTTTTGCAAGTTCCCAAACCTATTCCATCTGTCAAGGCAGATGTGATTGATAATTTAAGAATTAAAGCAATCACTGAATATTTCAAAGTGAGTGATTGGAGTGATCCAAGTAAATTACCACCAAAGTCAATTAGGGCTGAAACTCCAGTTATTGTTAATAAATTGGGAAGTGTTGCATTTGCATCGTCATCATCTTCAAGAGATAGAACGAAATCTCCTAGTCCAATTACTGAACATGCATTTTCGTCACAACAGTTGATGGCTCAACAATCGTCACGTATAGAGAAGAAACCAACTCAAACATACAAATTGCAAAGTTTGGACGAATTTTTTGGGAGCGAAGAAAGTTCATCAGAAGATAATTCTGATGAAAATGAAGGAGAAGAATCATCCGACGGCGAGGGAGAGGATTCAGAAGCGGAATCCTCGTCAGAAGAAGAAGGAGAAAATGAGGAGACTGGTAACTCCAAGGCACTTAATCCTCCTGCGCATGCGTCTAATGGTAAACAAGAAAACAGTGATGAAGAGGAGGAGGAAGAGCCAAGCTCGGGAGAAGATGCATCAAGTACCAAGTCATTAATCAAGTAATTAGTATTTCTATTTTTGACAGTATTTAGTTTGTCACGCAAAAGTTTATTTATAGAAACCCTTGTTAACTAGTTTTAGTAAACGAGCCCACAAGTCAAATGAGGTAAAAAGTTTAACCTTATTGTAGTTTTTATTGGGCACCATCACCACCCCCACAACGAACAATGGAAAACAACAATGCTTCCATATTTTTTTTCGCGTCTCTGATTTATCAATAGAACTCAGTTACAGTTACATTTCAGAATAGAATTTTTTCTTGGTCCAACTACTAACGGATGGGTTCTTTATGAAGCACATATGAGGCAACAACAGTAGGACTGGGTTTCTTCTTACATCATCGAATTTGAACTAATGTATTTATAAATGAAAAAGGTAAACACAAGTAGAAACCAACATCTATATAGAACGCGCTTTGAAACTTCATTGGACCAAAACAATCAAATGACAAACATTAAACAACACATACAGACACCTAACCATACGCGCGCAATACATTAATTAAACTAAAAACAAACAAACATTCCCGAACTTTTAGTGAAAAATTTGGTACTACAAAATTCTCTAAATTTGTCACAGGCGAATATTTTAAGTATAGTTTTACTATTTTAAGTGGAGTTTTACTATTTTTAACAGGGTGCACTATTGTGTAATATTGGTATATACATGCAAAAAAAAAAAAATAAGGCGATACGAAAAACTCACAAAGTTTTCATTTTAGTTGAACTGTTAAGTAGACAAACTTAAAGTTAGTGACCCTCTCATCGCTAACATTAGCAAAATAATTTGGTTTCGTCTAATAGTAGCAGGAACATCAACAAAACACAAAGGCAGATAAATGGAAAAACCCTTGGTGCAACAGCAAAATGGTTAGGGTTAAATTCTTTTTTATTTGGTTGGACAAAATATCCGAGAAACCAACAAACGTCCATCAACACTACTATACTACATTCGCGTACTTTGTTCAACTGGAATTTTGAGCCAATGACAGGTTATGCAAAACAACAATAGTAAGGAGTAACGATATCGACGTGTAAATCTTCATGTTTTGACAGATTATGATCGGACAATGTTTGTTCTATTAATCTTGTGTTTCCTTTCAAAAGTTCACACGGGCCAATTGGTACGTGGATAATCTGTGATCTTCAACGGTAACCTAGGTAACGATCAGCTTCGACTATTTACAAAAAGTTATGAAACCAAAATTATGAGTCCATGACGCCAAAAACAATTGAAAAAGAAAAACAAACCTTAAATCTTTGGAAGCGCGTAAGATTTTCAACCATGTTCGGCTTTCTCGTTGCAAAACAAACAAGTAGACAATCAAACCAACAGACAATCAAACAAACAAACCAACAAGGTGGAGATAAATCCCCACAGCCCGCGTACAACAATGATTCAAGAAAGGGATTATGGAGACAAACACGATGCGCCGGTTTCATCAGTTCTTTTTTTAGAACAGCAAGTAATTAAAATTATCATACACAAAGCGTGTAGAAGAATAAAGGAGTCATCTTTCTAATATAATAGTTGTTGCATACTAAAATATCCAGTCTTATTATTCATGTATATCTGCTTGTGTTCTTCTATCGGAGATTTCTATGTAGGATTTTTCTTGTATATACGAAGGTATCCTGCTGGATCAGATTTGTTTTAATCTCTGAGCCCTAAAAACTAAAGATTTACATCGTCAATTGTGGAGCCTCCCACTAAGTCTTGCGTTTGAGGTTTGTAAATTGGATTTTTACGATCACCAGGAATACTCATGCGATCGTATTCATTCCTAACCACAACACTTCCAAATACCATGGAACTCATGACATCAACAGCAAAACCGTCAATTCAATTATCATTTCAGATGTAGCAAAATGTTATGCGTTTCCAGGGCCAGAACGATTCGTTTTGGTGAAGAATTTATTGGTGGAAAATAATTTTACCCAAAGTGAAATGTTCGTAGAGATAATAACTTTTGTGCTTCAGTTTCATACTTTATTTTTTGCTACCCCTCGTCCCGCGTCCTGCGCGCGCCGGCTACAAAATCGCTTGGCCGTCTTCACTTTTAATACGGAGTCTTTGTTCGTTTTCGGCTGGGGGGACCCTAAAACTGAACCCTGTGTTACCATTTTTATCCATTACATCCAGACTGAACCCCTCTAGCAACAAACTTTAAACTTTAAACTTATTTGCTATATCATACTGATAAGGAATCTACATTTTTTTCTTTGTCTTTTTACTTGTATGGGAAATACAATCGGGTTGTTGATAATTCATGGTACTCTAAATACAGTAAACGCAAAGCTTAACAAGGTAACTGTAATATTTCATGGCAACATACACCCACCCACCCACATACGCCCACCAACTGTGCGTTTGTATATACAGGTATAGGTGTTGATGATGTCTAAAAAAGTTTTTCTTTGATTTTCGTTTGTTTTTTTCCAAATGGACGCAAAATGGAACAACAACAATAAACCAGTCACAAAAGTGAGATAGGCGACGAAGCGTTATGAGTTTTTGCATCAATTATTTTAGACTTAAGCTATGATACATGTCCCAATGCAGCTAAATAAGTGGCAAGAACAGTTAACATTATTTTTTAAAACATTTTATATCCTCCCTTTTACATTCAAACATTATACACAAAGAAGTGATTTCAATTTTGGTGCCGTTTTTTTATAGTTAAAATTTAGTCTGGTCTCGTTTTTACCCTTTCTATTTTTGGAGCGAAATCACCACTATGGATCAATATGTCCCAGATCCCTTTGCAATTTTGCAATTCCAAAAAAAAAATATAAATAATTGCCAAAAGTATCCTATTGTATTTTTTTGGTTTTGGGTTTTTTCTATTTTTTTTGAAACCATCCAAGTAACAGATCTTCTTATAGTCATTCGCTTATTATTCAACCAAATATGAGATTTGCTACCGTTCAACTTGTCGCACTCGCTTCATACATAGTCTCCACCGAAGCTATTTGGTGTTTGAGCAACGTTTTTGATTGTATTCCACAGAATACACCAGAACAATGTTCTGAATTACCACTTTTCTCCTGTGAATCAAATCAAGGTAATTGGAAGAGAGAAGAATTATTCCCATTAGAAGAAGGTGTCGTTGAAGAGAGAAATTATGGAAGTGCTGGTGTTAATGCCGCCTTCGTCGTTTCAGGTGCCAGAAAATTAGGAGACGGTAACTATGGTGTTACTTGTAACTTCAAAGCTGATGGTTCAAGTCAATTAAACCTGTGCTTTGGTCCAAAAATTCAGAACTTGAAGGTCACTGGTACTGGTTGTGGTGATGTTCCATTGTTTGGTGCAGGTTGCACTCAACAAGTTGCTAACCCATTCGAATGGACTGCTTCTTTCAAAGTCAAACCAGAAATTGTCAATGGTAAATGTTGTCTTCCATCTGGTTTCCAAATTTCTACTAATTTCCAAAGCGGTTGTCAAGAATTTGATGCCATCAAACAAGTCTTTGGTAGCAGTAGCTTGGTTTACAGAGTCAATGCTGCTACAAGTGCTGTTGGTACCTTTGATGCTTCAAGTATGTTCCATTCCCAATGTTCTGGTTTCTTAGGTAAAAGAGACTTGGAGGAATTCGAAGGTATTGGTGAAACTAGTTTGACTCACGACAAGAGAAATTTGTTCTTGGGCTTATTGAACAAAGTCTCTGGTAATGGTGGTTGTAACACCTTGCAACAATTCTGTTGGGATTGTGAGTGTGACTCCACTCCTTCTACTACTTCCACCTCAGTTGCAGCTACTCCAACCACTAGTACTAAAATTACTACTGAACCATCAAGCTCCATTCCAACCACCAGTACTGAAATTACTACTGAACCATCGAGTTCTATTCCAACCACCAGTACTGAAATTACTACTGAATCATCAGCTTCTACTCCAACCACTAGCACTGAAATTACTACTGAATCATCATCTGCTGAAACCACACCAGAAACCTCATCTGCTGAAACCACACCAGAAACCTCATCTGCTGAAACCACACCAGAAACCTCATCTGCTGAAACCACACCAGAAACCTCATCTGCTGAAACCACACCAGAAACCTCATCTGCTGAAACCACACCAGAAACCTCATCTGCTGAAACTACACCAGAAACATCATCTGCTGAAACTACACCAGAAACCTCATCTGCTGAAACTACTCCAGAATCATCTTCTGCTCCAGAAACCTCATCTGCTGAAACTACTCCAGAATCACCTTCTGCTCCAGAAACCTCATCTGCTGAAACCACTCCAGAATCATCTTCTGCTCCAGAAACCTCATCTGCTGAAACCACCCCAGAGTCATCTTCTGCTCCAGAAACCTCATCTGCTGAAACTACCCCAGAGTCATCTTCTGCTCCAGAAACCTCATCTGCTGAAACTACCCCAGAATCATCTTCTTCTTCAGTTACTGTCGGTACTGTTGTTGTTACCTCTGAAGATACCATTTACACTACATTCTGTCCAGAAACTGAATCTACTCCAGCCTCATCTCCAGCCACTGAATCTACTCCAGCTTCCGAATCAAGTGCTCCAGTTACCGAATCTACTCCAGCTTCCGAATCAAGTGCTCCAGTCACTGAATCTACTCCAGTTCCTGAATCAAGTGCCCCAGCCACCGAGTCATCTGTTTGTGTTCCTGGTGAATCTGCTGTTACTACTATCACTGTTACTGCTCCAACCACTGAAACTATCACCCTTGAAGGTATGACCACTGAAGTTGTATTGGCCTCTGGTGCTAATACTGTTACTGTTTACTGTAATGGTTCTCCAGCCACTGAAGCTACCACCCCAGCTACTGAATCTTCTCCAGCTACCGAAGCTACCACCCCAGCTACTGAATCTTCTCCAGCTACTGAAGCTACTACTCCAGCTACTGAATCTTCTCCAGCTACCGAAGCTACTACTCCAGCTACTGAAGGTACTGAATCTACTCCAGCCACTGAAGGTACTGAATCTACTCCAGCCACTGAAGCCACTACTCCAGCTACTGAATCTTCTCCAGCTACTGAAGCTACCACCCCAGCTACTGAATCTTCTCCAGCTACCGAAGCTACTACTCCAGCTACCGAAGCTACTACTCCAGCTACTGAATCTTCTCCAGCTACTAAATCTTCTCCAGCTACCGAAGCTACTACTCCAGCTACTGAATCTTCTCCAGCCACTGAATCTTCTGTTTGTGTTTCTGGTGAATCTGCTGTTACTACTATCACTGTTACTGCTCCAACCACTGAAACTATCACCCTTGAAGGTATGACCACTGAAGTTGTATTGGCCTCTGGTGCTAATACTGTCACTGTTTACTGTAATGGTTCTCCAGCCACTGAAGCTACTACTCCAGCCACTGAAGCTACTGAAACCACTCCAGCTACTGAAGGTACTACTCCAGCCACTACTCCAGCTTCTGGTTGTGAAGGTACAGGTGAAGGTTGTGAAGTTATCCCAGTTTCTACTTTAACTACTCAAGAAACCAGCACTTTCGTCCCAACGACTGAAAGTAATGTTCCAACTACAGTTGCCGTTAGTCAATCTCCTGCTGCTTCATCTTCTGTTGCTCCTGTGTCTACATTTGAAGCTGCTGGTAACAACATGAAATTGTCATTCGGTGCTGCTATTGTTGGTCTTGCTGCTTTCTTGGTCTAATTTTGACTTTTCTTATTTCTTTCTTTCTCATTCTTCTTATTTCTTCTTATTTCTTCATTTTTCTTTTCAAAGACATTTATTCATATTTGGCTTTCGGTTTTCAATATTTTCATGATTTCATATTGAATATGGTTTTCATTATCTCAAAAATTTTTCATTCTCACTTCATTTGGCTTATAATCTTAATTGATTGGCCTGGACATTTACAGTTTTTCGATCTTGTTTAATTTTCCTTTGTTTTTCTTACCTTCTTGGAGTATATATTCTCCTATCTTTTCTACCTGATACCAGTATATAATTTGTATATTCTTAACAACTTAATATAAATTGATTTTAATTAATTATTCAATCATTTTGTAAGCATTATTTGCTCTTTGCCTCGGCACTTGGTGATGGTGGTTTAGAGAAAAAAAGATAATTGAAAAAAATACAAGAATGAACAATGCTGAATTGTGCTTAAGCCCTACACCATTTTGCACAAGCATGACTAAATCGCTATTGGCAGGTAAATAACTATTCATATAGGAAATTACTACAAGCGAAAACAGTCTACTTATATTTTTGATGATGAAGACATATGTTGAGTAAACTGAAGCTCTGTACGAGTGGCAGAATGGATTATAAAGCACTGATTGGGCGAATCACATGAATGTATCTGACCTGAAAGCCACCCCCCCTTATCATCAACAGAACGTAACGCCGAAAGTCTTCTCTATTTACACACTGATACCCAAAATAAGGTTTGAAATAGTGTTCATATTCAAATGACGGGGACAAGAAAATTGTCTTGTATCTTGTTGTCCAAAATGACAATGCTTTTCGTCAGGAGGTGTTTCACATTAAAAATATCAATTCATTATTTTGGAACCTTATTTTGTATTTGTTGAATTAAATTTGCAACGATTGTAGGTGTGTATGTTATTCTACTTACTATTAGTAATTCTTATAAAGTCTAGAAAGATAACTTGGTGGTACCATGTGTTTGGATTAGGGCTTAGTAGTTGAACCAAAGTTACTAATACGACACAATAGAGCATGCATTTGATCAGCACTAGTTAAGAATGATGCCAAATTTAATAATAGATTTACGGAAATGTCAAAGAGATAAAATTCAATATGACAAAATGCAACAACCAAGCCAACGGCTATGTCTACAAAAATAGGTCCAAATATTTTGGTACTGGTCCCTGGCTTAGCGTGCGTTCTTCTTGTTAGCCATGCAAGGTCGCATTGCTTTTGCATATTCCGTCGTTTTCTTTTTGGTAACATCATTCCCTATTTGGGCTCACCTTAAGCCGTTTTAGGCCTCGGAAGAAAAGTTTATAAGCATGCTCTTTTGTTTGACAAATTTATTGTTGTTCTTAACACCTGATAAAAAAAAAGTTTAATAGTTCACCATTCTTGCTATGAGCCATTGCTTGACAATTATTACATGTTTTCAAGAATTGTTATCTATAAAAGATAACTAGCCAAGTACACAAAACGCGACTATATCATTGGATGAAAAATTCCTCACGATTTTGTAGGATCCTCAGTAGACCATTGTCTCGTAGATTCAAGCTGTCAAAAAAAAAAAAAATTCCTACACGCTAAACTTAAGTACATGTGGTTACGTTGCCCTGATTGCATTCTAAACTGTAAAGGTTAATGAGATGATGCCACTTCTAAGATTTTACTAGATCTGTGTGGAATTATTTTAAAATAACCAGCTAGACATATTGCGCTTATATATTTTATCTATTACCAGTCGCGGACCAACAATAACCACGGAAAAACACAATAATAATAATATCTCAACAAATACTACAACCACACCATTCATTGTTGTAAAAAGAGAATATTGGTCCCAAATAGGACAGATAACAACCCAATTGTATGGAATTTAAAGTTTTTTTTATCGCACAACTCAATTGTGTGCTCCTTTGTTGATGATTTCTTGGTTCTTGTTGGTTGTTGGCTCTCGATAAGCCAATAAAAACTTCTTCTAAGGGTTCCCCTAAATCTAAACAAGGGGTACGATTTTAACGACAATAATTATACCATTTTGTTATAGTATGTATTATGCCAATTAAAAATCGCCATCAAATCTTTCATTAAGTTAGCCAATTTTCATTTTGAATTTAAAACCTCTCACCATTTAAACAGTGTAAATTATAATATCGGAATAACTTGGATAATAATATGTAACTGCAGCTTCTACCTCTGGAAAAATATCTGTGACATGAATGATATTTTCTAATGTGACAAGTTGAAATTATAATAAGATTGCAAAAATTTATACTTTATTTTTTTTTTTCCATACCGTGTCGCGCATTACCAGGGGGTACTAAACGAGGTACAAACTGCTTAAGTCCGGAACCTGCAAACGCAAAGCAACAAATTTTTTTTTTTTTGCCCTGGTAAAAATATCAGTAAGTATATCAAGTTTATTATCAATTAATTTGTATAATACAAGCAAATAAAAGCTCAAACTTCAGTGTCACAAGGTGTACTTTCACAGCCTGTATATGCGCAACGTATGATTGATAAGTTAAATAGAATATCTTTGAGCCCACTCGAACCACGAATACTCAAGTAAGCAATCAACGAAACATGACAATAATAACATTTATTTATTAAGTGGCTGAAACTATACAAAAGGAAAAACCACAGAAAATAGCAGAATTTTATTTTATTTGTCTTCATTGTATTATTAATTCAAAACCATCGGAATATTTACCAACAAAGAAATGTGGTGTTAGGTGCATGCAAAATTCGTCAACCTTAAAAGTTTTATCAAGCATCCAATATATTATTACGAGAAATTGCAAAATACCATGTGAACTAAGTGTAATTCTGACTTGAGAATTGGTCTATAAATAAAGGCATCCACATTTCCTCAAAAGTTGTCTTTCAATTGAAATTTTTTTTGTTTTACTCTATTGTTACTCACTAACTAACTATATATACTAACTACAGTCCACTCGCTACTATGAAATTCTCCAACATTGCTTCCCTCGCTTTCCTTGCTTTATCTTCCCAAGCTGCTATCATTAAATACGATAACGACTTAGCTCAAGTCAAAAGAGACATCATCTCTGGTGGTGTCGTTTCTGAACCTGCAATCAAAGTTGTTGCCAAAAGAGAAGAAGAAGCTGCTGTTACCAAACAATTTGCTAAGAGAGCTGATGTAGGTGCTATTCTTCAAGCTGTTGTTAGCAACTTACCTCAAATTATTCAAGTTGTTGGTAATATTTTGAAAGCTGCTGGTGTTGTCAAGAGAGATAATGTTGAAAATGCTATTGGAAGTGTCCTTGGAGATTTACCACTTATTATTGACGCAATTGATTCATCTTTGGGTTCCGTCGCCGAGAAAAGAGATGGAAATTCTGACCCAGTTGGTCAAATCTTAAACCAAGCTCCAGATATCGTTCATCAAGTCATTGCTGGTATCGAACAAACTGTCAAGAATGCCAAGAGAGATAACGTTGACGAAACTGGTCTTACTATCGTGTCTAACTTACCAAGACTTCTTTCTGGTGTCTTTGAAGATATCCTGAAGACTGTTGAAAATGCTAAGAGAGATGGAAGTTCAGATATTGTTAGTGAAGTTATCGAACAACTCCCACAAATCATTACTCAAGTTACTGGTCCTATCTTAAGAAATGCTGAAAAATTCAAGAGAGATGAAAAATCTTCTATTGTTAACAAGTTGGTTAAGAAAGGTATTGAAACTGTTGGCGTTGCTAATGTAGCTAATGTCGTTTCAAAAAGAGGTATCAGTTCAGTTATTGCAAACATCTTAACCAAAGCCTAAGTTCTCTAACAAAACTGGGTATAAACGAAGCTTGTTTTAAAAGTCTTGCGTTTTCTCCTAATAAGTTTTGCTTCTCTATTCTATTATTTAATGCTCTCTGTTTTATTTTTAATTATATATACCTTCTATAAATCATCATCTCTAATATATTTGTAAATTATGTGATAATATTACCCGTGTGTTGTAAAAGTCTCGTGACCAAAAACGCCAAAATATATTTTTCTAGCGTGTGTGTGGTAAAAAAGCAAGGTTGACAAGTGGTGATCAAAAGTTTGCAACCAACGTCTATACAAAAGAAAGAAAAAAATTGAAACCTATTGTTTTTTTTTACTACGTTTTTTACCCCTATTCTTTCATTTTATCAAACCAAATATTCCCGCCCAATCTATAACAGATCTGTTATGGTAATAATCAATCATCAATCAATCAATATTTCGTTTGTACCTATTCAGAACTTAAAAAATCTAGTATTATTGTCAACTTATTGATTCATGAACTTAGAAACAACATCTACTACAGATTCAAATTCAAGTGAATCAGAAACAAGTGAATTCATCGAATCTTTCCTTAAGTTGGAAACAACTGTATCTCATAAAGAAAATATTAATTCATTGTACTCAAACAATCAGTGGCACGATAAAATTGATTCCGCTTCATCTACTTTATCTAGCAGCATTAGTAAGAATAAAGAAAAATTCGAATCTGGTATTGCTATGGAAGATAAAGTAACAATGGAAAAAACTAAAGAACCCGAAGGAAGTTATGTTAGAGGTCGTCCTTCAGCTTGTGTATTTGTTGCCAGTTTATGCTCAAACATGTCTGATGACGCGTTATGCGTTTCTGTTACTGATCATTTTAAACAATGGGGAACATTAGCAACAGTTAAGGTATTACGTGATACATGCAACCGTCCCTACGCTTTTGTTCAATATACTACCGATGAGGATTCCAAGTTAGCTATTGGTAAAGGCCATAACTCGGTATTAGATGGCAGAAATATCAGATGCGAGGCTGCTAAAGTTAATAGAACTTTATTTGTTTCCTCCAAATCATTTCTTAATCACAGTATTGTTGAGGATAGATTATCAAACTTTGGTGAGATCGAAGATTTGATTCCGAGTACTTCCAAAGGGGAATTGTACAATTCTGCTAATGATGAAAGAGGTTATAAGAATTGGTTCTGCAAATTCGTGTACCGTGACGACGCAATTAGAGCATATGCCAATTTGACTGAAGAAGGTCTTTATAAGGTCGACTGGACCCAAAATATTGACAAGTCAAGTGCTCCACGTAATGATAGTGATTCCGATCAAGAGATTTCTAAGGTTAAGTTTGATAAATATTCTATTTTTGTTGGTCAATTGCATTCTGATGTGACTGATGATCAATTGTTCCGAAGATTTGAAAGACATGGGGAAATTGTCGATTTGAATTTGATCAAAAGGTCCAACAATACGTTTGCGTTTATCAAATTTGAACAAGAGTCTAGTGCTGCGAGTGCTGTTGAAAGGGAGAATCATTCCATGTTTTGCGGCAAAACTATGCATGTTCAGTATCGTGAGACTCACTCACCAGTACCAGCTCGTTCACGGAGTAATTATAGCAATGGTATCCCATTGGCACCACCGCCTATTAATTTGAACAAGAAATCATTTACAAAGAATGACTACGGCAAGCCTAAGGGTTATGTTGAAACAGATAAACCGAAATTCAATTCGTATCCATCAAATAGTTTCAATAAAGGGTTCAATAAATTTAAGAAATTCAGAAGTTTCAAGCCGGTTAATTTAGATAGAAACTTCATGAAACAGAAAAATGAAAATACGTGGCATGCATCACAATTGAATCTTAAAAATGAGGTTCCAGAATTTGGTGAAGATAAAAAGGGTGCTGCTAATGGTGGTGGTGGCAGTGGTATTGGTGGAACTCCAAATAACAGTAGAGGTAGCGGAGGCAGCTCCCTAAACAACAATTATCCACCACCACCAACTACAACTGCACCAGGGTTTCCATTATTTTATTATGTCCCCACTGAAAATGTCAATTTTGCTAATACATCAACTGGCAATACTCCTCCATTTTATAATGTTTATCCTCAATATTATCCAGCTGCCGCAGCCCACGCTGCTGCACATGCTGCAGCCGCAGCAGCAGCGGTTGCTAATGGAGGAGCAGGTGTAGGTTTAGGAGGAAATGGTGGTAGTAATGGGAACGGAATAGGAATTGGAGTTCCATTTGATAATTCGTCCAGTGGTGTAACTAATGTTGCTGGTGGTAGTTCTGATTATCCACTGATTGCATCCCATCCATCTTATGGAATTGCTAATTATGTTTATTATCCAAACGAAACGGAAATCGCTTCTCATGATAAGAAAACTTAGAGTTGCTCTTTTTTTGAATGGCTAATGATTGCTTTGATTAATGTTTGTAATTGTAATAATATAAAAAAAAAAGTTTTAATGTATGTAAAAATCTAATTTAATGAATTACGAGTTAACAGTAGAACGAAACAAAAAAAAAAGGGGAACGTAAGAGACTAGTTTTTTTTATTCAACAACCAAAGTTGCCCGCCACCCAATCATTATCAGCATCATGACGTGTTTACATGATTTGGCAAGCTCATTAGAGAACAAAAGTGGCACCACCACCGCCACTTCAACTTCCAATCAAACAAAGAATAATCCCAAAGTGAAAACCATTGATTTATATCAAACAGCACAATCATCAATCAATCCACAAGGACAACAACAACAACAAGAACAAGAACAAGATAAATTTTATAATTTACCACCAATTGATCCTAAATTACAAGATAAAAAACCATGGAAACAAGATATCAATTATTTCACCAAATGTTATATTTCATCATTAGCATTAATGAAGATGTGTATTCATGCTCAAGCTGGAGGATCGATTGAAATCATGGGGATGTTAGTTGGGAAAATAATTGCTAATAAGATTATTATTATGGATACTTATAGATTACCAGTTGAAGGTACTGAAACACGAGTGAATGCTCAAAATGAAGCTTACACTTATATGGTTGAATATTTGACCAAGAATCAAGATTTAGGTAAACGTGATGAACATATTGTTGGTTGGTATCATAGTCATCCAGGGTATGGATGTTGGTTGAGTGGGATTGATGTTAGTACACAAAGTTTGAATCAAGGGTTCCAGGACCCATATTTGGCTATTGTTGTTGATTCTATAAGAACATTGAAGCTGGGGAAAGTTGATATTGGTGCATTTAGAACATACCCCGAGGGAACCAATGTTAAGAACACTGCTAATTCTACAACAACAAAGTCAAATAAATCAAATATGTTGATGTCTAAACTGAAACGGAAAGATTTCGGTAGTCAAGCTGATCGATATTATAGTTTGGATATTGAAATTTTCACAAGTTCTTGGGATGATAAATTTATTGAAATGTTGAAAGATGAAGATAGTTTAACATGGATGAAGAATTTATTGGTTAATGGAGGAGATTCAGTTTTGGGTGTTAAACAAAATGAAATTAGATCAATTGATATGAATAAAAATTATGAATTGATTAGAAATGAAGATGATGCTGATTTTTTCCAGTTAATTCAACAATTACAAACATTAAGTAATTCACTGAATTTATCAAGTGGTAAATCTCATGTTGGAAAATTAATTGATCCAAACTTTGAAAATGTATTGTACAAGAAATTATTGAGAAAATCCAAGAAACCAATTGATGGAAAGAATGAATCGGAATATTATCATGTTGTTGATGAAGATGGTGAAGATGATGAGATTGTTGATGAAAGTGATTTAGAGAGAAATGTAGGTGTTAGTGGTGCAAGTGGCCATCCTTTAGACGAAGATGACATCGATGATGACGAAGATGAAGAAGATGAAGATGACGACGAAGATATGATTGAAGAAGATAACGATGAAGGTGAAACAGATTTGGTAAGAGGAGATATGAACAGGGCACAACCGGAGGGGACTGATCTGCAACGAAGCTTGATGGGTAACTTGAACATATTCAGTCGTGATCAATTACGAGAAAGAGCCCCATCATCAAATCAAACACCAAGAGGTGGTTTGTCTCGTGAAGCAAAATTATCAAAGAGAGGTATCAGTTATAGTAGTGGAAGTACTGCCGCAGATAACACTGGCAGTGGTAGTGGTAGTGTTGGTACTGGTACTGGTATTGGTACTAATTTTGGAGCACCTGGTAACATTGCGTCCAATCAACAACTTCCACCGGGCTACATGAATTATGGAATTGATTTCACACTGGGAAGAAGAGAAAAAGATCGAAGAGGGAAAGGAAGAGGTTTCAGAGTAGGTGGTGGTGGTAGTGGTGGACAAGAGATTCATGGACCTGTTGGACTAGAAATGCGTGGAGGACCAGATCTTAGAAATAGAAATGCAGGTTTGGTTAAATTGGCTAAATCAATTGGTTTGAATGAAGTGTTTGATTTGATCACTTTAGATACTCAACAAAAATTATTTTCGTAAAAAATGCAGTTTATATGTTGTGTTGGTGATGTGTAGTTTGTGTAGTGAGTAGAAATTCTGTTTCGCGGTAAATTTAATTTTAAGACGTGTTCTGTTCTGTTGGTGTTTTGTATGTATGCGTGTCATTGCCTGTGGCACGTAAAATTGAACTGATGATACAACAGCCAATCAACCCATGGGGATATAATAATAATCACATCATGATTATTTGATTGATTGATTGTGTGTAATCGTAGTATTTAATGGTATATTGGTATATCAATATATATATATATAAGTAAGTAAATAAATAAATAAAATGATTGAGTTGCCCCCTAATTACGAACTTTTTTGGATAATTTCACACACACACATTAATTCACTCACACTAATTCCAGTACCAGTAGTAGCCGATGCGAAATTCCTGTTGCAATGAGAAGCAAAACCAGTATTAGAAGAAAAAAAATTTTTTTTTTTCTGTTTCTCATTTTTCTGCAAACCAAGTTTTTCTTTATACTAATCTTTGCACCAAAGGATGTCTTCTCAATCATCATCCACCACCAAACCACCATCCATAAACCCACTTCTCTTCACTCCCTTGCAATTCAAACCAGCATCACCATCATCATCGCCATCGTTGTCATCCACTACAGAATCACACATCCCTGATTCATACATTGTTTTATCAAACTCATCTTCCAACATGATGCATCAATCTCGCACCACCACTAAGTCGCAAAAAAAGAAAGATGCAGTTGTGTCAAAACCAAAGCCAAAATCTTTGAATGAAGCAATTGCAAATTATACCGGGAATAAATACTTGACACACAAGGAAAGAAAGAGGAAAAGACAACAAGAGGAACAACAAGAACAGAAACAAGATCAAGGCGACGACGATGCGGACGAGGATGAAGAAGAAGAGGGACCTGTTTCTAAGAAAGGTAGAAGGGGAATGTGGGACTCTATTAAATCATTCTGGCTGGGCACACCTACACCATCTACTGATGAGGATTTGGGACAGGATGTGGTAGAAGAAGGAAAGGAAATTGATCAAGATAATGAAGAAGAGATAGAAGATAATGATTATGAAGGAGAAGAGGACAGAGAAGATAAAGGAGATATGGACTACATTGATTATAGATCATCAGATGAAAGTTCACCTGGTGTGATAATTACTGAAACATCACCATTTACAGGATTCAGTGAACCAGAAAAGAGTGAAGCAGAAGATGATGAAGATTTTGTAGAAAATGGACAAGAAGAGGAAGAAGAAGATGAAGACGATGAAGAATATAATGATAACGAAGAAGATGGAGAATTAAACTCATTGTCTCCACAAGTATCTGATGAGGATGAAGATTTAGAGAAATTGAAACATGATTTGATTATCGATCAATTAATGAATGGTAAAAATGAAGCTGAAGAAGCAGACGAAGAAGAAGAAGAGGAGGATGACGAGGAAGAAGACGATGAGGAAGAAGACAGGAAATCAACCACTCCACCAACATCACCAGAAGAAGATGAAAATATCAAACAACAACAAGAACAAGAACAGCAGCAGCAACAACAATTGGTGCCGAAGAAAACTACATATTACGATATCAATGAATATCTCAACGATCAAGGATCAAATAATTCTACCAGGATATATAAAAATTGGCGTGAATTAACTAATATGAAACCACCAGTAGGTTTATTAAATCAAGGTGTGACATGTTATATGAACTCTGCAATTCAATCATTAGTTCACATACCCGCAATACAACATTATTTAAATGATATTAACGATAATAAATATTCTAAAACACTTAAACCAAGATCAGTAAGTCACGTATTAGCTGATTTATCCCAAAAAATGTGGAATGCTGCAAATATTGATAAAAAGAAGAAGAAGAATAATTCTAAAATCAAAGTTAATAAATATATTTATCCCAAAAAAATTATTCAAAGATTAGATGAAATCAATTATCAAATGAATAATTGGGAACAACAAGATTCTCATGAATATTATATGTCATTAATGTCAAGATTACAAGAAGATTCAACACCAAAGGGGAAAAAATTAAATGAATCTATTATATATGATATTTTTGGAGGTTTATTAAATCAAAAAATAACTTGTCTTGAATGTGAGAATATATCTATTACAAAACAAGAATTTTATGATTTATCATTAGGTTTAACTAAGAAGAAACAAAAATCTAATAATTTACAAAGTCCAATACAATCCCCCTTAAAGAAACCCAACACAACCGCAACCACACCCAACCCCGCAACAACGATGACGACGACAACAACAACCACAACGAATAAATTCACCATTGAAAAATCAATAAATGATTTCTTTAGTAATGAATTAATTAAAAAACAAGCAAATGATTCTAAATCAGGATATTTTTGTGAAAAATGTAATAAATTCACAGAAGCAAATAAGATCCTGTCGATTGAAATAGCACCAGAGACATTAACCATTCATTTCAAACGATTTAAATTCAATAATAATAATCCTACAAAAGTTAAACAACTGATTAATTATTCAAAATATTTAAATTTATCAAAATATATGACCACGACAACAACAACTAATAATAATAATAATGATAAGAATTTTGCAAAATATAGATTGATTTCTGTAATTGTACATGAAGGTAGATCTCCTTCAAGTGGTCATTATGTGTCTCATTGTTTACAACCAGATGGTTATACTTGGTGTACTTATGATGATGAATATATAAATAAAATTGAAGAAAGAGTTGCATTAAATGATCCAGCGGCTTATGTTTTGGTATATACTAAATTGACACCTAAAGATGATCATACTGAGTAAAAAGGGTTTATTTATATATATATATATATTAGATATTTTATACACGTATATACATTAACTATTATTGTCTATTTCTTTGATGTGTTTTTGAAGTGAACTGTTGATAAGGAGTGGGTTATTCCTTATCGCGCATACAAAAAAAAAAAAAACTCAAAATTACACAAAATCAATAAAATGTGGCAACCGACTGACATCATGCACTCAGACAAATCAAATGATGATGTGGTGGGTGGGTAGTGATTCGTGATAATGTATTTATATATTTAAAAAAGAGTAAACAAAAATATAAATAGAGAAGAATAACAAGGAGGAGGAGGAAAACAAATTAATAGAGAGGAAGAAGTAAATAGAAAACGAGTTAAACCAAAACAAGGGGGGAGGACAAAGAGTATAAAACAAATCATGTGGACTTTGTTAGTAATAATAATAATAGAACCAAAGAAACAAATAAACAAAAACCAAACCAAATTAAAAACCAAAAACCAAACAAGAAACCAAAAATAACCAGAAACAAATAGAGGAGAAAAAACAAAGAGACCAAAAAGATATTCTAATAAGTTAACCAAATAATAAAAAAAAAAGACCAAACGTAGGATGGATGGGTAGTGGAGGGGGGTATTAAACATCAACAAACACATCATCTTCATCTTCATTGTTTGTTGCAGCAGCAGAATTTCCATGTTCTTGAGCTTCCACTTCTTGAGTACTTGCAAAATAAGGAGATCTCAATCTATTTAATAGACTTGTATTTCCTGCAGTTGTAGTTGTTGCACCACTTGATCTTCTTCGATTCAATACTTTAAATTTCTCCTTTGTTAAAAATAAATCATCATGATCAACCAAAGTATGATTATCAATTTCTAAATCTGAAATAGATGAACAATTACTTTGATTACTATATCTTCTTTTAAATTTATTTTTTAAAGCTTTTTCCATAAGTAATTGAGTAGTTGTTAAATTATCAATAAAATTAATAAAATTTTTTTCAATTACAAATTTTCCTTCTTTATAAGCTTCAGCATAAGAATAAGATTTTTTATAATACCAACCTAATGAATTTTTACATTGATGACATTTAATTTTATTAATTATATAAACTCCAGTCTTCATTTTAGTTTCTTCTGTATTTAAATTAAATTCAATATTAATTAAATTATCAACCAAATATGCAGGTCCACTGGCACCATTAAAATTATCCAGTAAAACTAAATTGGAAAGACATAAATGAGATGAACATCCTTTACATGTTATGATTTGAATGTCAGGAGAATCATAATTTGAATTCTCAAAATAATTTGTACATTTTAACCCCATGGCTGTAAATCTATGAAAGGGGGGACGAGGAGGAGGAGGAGTAGGAGGAGGAGGGATATCAATTAGTAGGTAACAATAATAAGTAAAACGATTTTCTGGGAAATAAAAATCTCTTTCCTTTATATATATATATATTTATAGATATGTTGGTAGTCTTGTTGAAAATCACACAATTTCTCCTCACACAGTCTCAAGTTGTGGTGTTATAATACTTGAAGATGATTTGTGTAATGCGTGGTATGTATGTAGGTAGTATGTGGAACGGGATATAATAACGAGGAGAAGGAGTAGTAGGATGATGATGATAAGGAGGATAAAAATAGGAGTTAACAAGTGAGTTTAAATAAGAGAATCAGATTATGTTATAAGTAACAGTAGAAGAAGAAGAAAGAAAGAAAGAAATATAGTAAGGAAAAAAAGGAGTGATTATGACTAGTTTATATAAATATGTTAGAGGCCCAAGTTATAATTTATTCCTTATACACTACACTACTCTACACTACTCTGCACTACATCAAACACAATAAGATAAAATAAAAGAAAATAACCGTTAACTTTTTCCTTATGTCTGTTTAGCATAGTAATACTATAGAACATAATATATATACATATGGGGTTATATATACAGGCCACGCGGACATTGAGTCTCACTATTTTATTTTTTGTCTGATCGTACCACCACCTACCACCACCCATTTAGTCCCTTCCATTCCCGGCCCACATACTCCTCGTATCACCCATTTCATTTCATTCCGTGGTGGGTGAGTGGTGCTACGTCACTGTGGCAAATATCCCGAGGCTAAGGTTTATCATGTAAGAATGATTATCATTATGATTATGAATATGAAATTTGTCTGGCCTGTACCATGCGTTGTTTTTTTTACTCCGAGGAAGGCGAAATGTCCTGCAAAGCCTGTAGATTGCTGTTTTACCAAGGGGATAAGGAGAGATAGAGATGTAGATAAACAAGATAAAGAGAATGGGTGTATGTATGATGCACCAGACAATAATTTGTTAATGGTTACTCAATGACTAAATAAATAAATATTTAAGAAAATGGAGTCACACTTTTCTTTCCCTGTCGTTTGTTCCCTTCACCTAACTTAACTTAACTTAACTTAACTCCACCTGCCCTTTTATATGTGACTCAACTTTTAGAATTTTATGTAACAATGTGTGTTTTACTGTGTGTCCGTTTTTCTTTCCTTCTTCTACTTCTACTTCTTCTTTACTTCCTCCCCGCCGTCCCATATCCGTAATCTCTGTAAACTTGGAATAACAATCCAAAAGTTAATTATCTCTACCCAAAACTTAGACAGAGAATGTATTGAGAATTAGATAAACTCAAACATACAGCCTAACCTTCAACTCCGATTCTCTTTTCTTCCTTCTGCACCCCCCCTGGCATTCTCTCTTCTCCCTTTCGGTTTACCTCCCAGTCTTTTTTTTTCTTTATACCTCTCGTATTATGGCATAACATAACAATAATTCAATATGGTAATAATTTCCTTATTATTTTGGTTTTCTTATATTATATAGAAAAAAAATAGTCTTTTTTCAAAACAGACATAAAACGGGACAAGACAAGCAAAGACATGGAAGTCGTCATTGCTTTTCCTTTTTATACTTTTTTGCTTTTTAGTCCCAGGTTCTTTATTTTTGTGTTCCAAACAATTCAATCAATCAATCAAGGTAGCAATTCAAAAATGATATGATGATGATGGTGGTGGATTAAGTTTGCACCCACCAAGATGGAATTTCCACCACCGTTTTTTTAGATGCACAATCCTACAATAGTTAAAAAAAATCCCTCATTTGTAGAATCTGTTGATACAACTGATATTTGTTTGATGTTATTTTCTACACTTACAACATCATCCTTCATCTCATCAAGCAGGGGTGCGAAAAAAATAACAATGGGAAATGGGTTTTCAATATCAGACATCATTTTAGGTCTTTATTACTTGCAGCAAGATAAGACATTTTATAAGCGAAATAAATTCTTAAATTTATTACACATCATCAGAAAAGTCAATAAACAACTTTAAACAACTATTGATTGAAACTCAGAGTTAACAGGTATTATATTGTTGCTACACCTATATTTCATTGCTTTGGTAATTTTTTGTAATCAAAAACTGATAATGAAAAATGCAATTCCTTGATGTTGTGTTAAACTCTTATCTCCATCTCACGGTACATAGAAACATTCTTACAATGCAACATAAACGGTCGAGGGTAAACTCTATTATCTGCTCCTAAAAAAATGAATTCCCGTTCCCTGGTCAATTCCCTGGTTTGATGCCATGGCGGTACACTGCAACCGGTACCATTTGGCAGTATCCCTCGCACGACGGAGACCGTGTAACAGTTACAACTCCAAAAAAAAAAATGTATTTCTATATTTACAAGCTATAATACGTACATCATTTTACTTTACCACTTATAATGAGCTCTAACTTTAAAATTCAAAGGTTCATCATTTAAAATAGTTTCCGGTTTACTTTTCAATTCCTTTTGATGTTTTTCCCAACTTAATCTCTTTTTAGTTTGTTCAGTTTTTAAAATAACCTTCAAATGAACATATCTATGATACATTATCCCATGTCTTCCTCTACCTTTTATATCCAATCTTTTTCTCCATTTACCATCACTACCGACCCATAATTGATCAATATATAATTCATCTTCATTCAAATTCAATTCTTTTGCTTGTTCAAGACCAACTTTCAACAATTTTTCTAATTCGGTAGACATCTTCTTAGGATTGAAATGTAATTGATTAATTGCTAATTTAACATTAAATTTTCTAACCATACGATTAACAATTGTTGCTTTTTTCATTGATGATTTTATTCTAAAACTTTGTAAGAATATAGAAGGTTCTAAAACATCCAATTCTTTTGTAGTCAAGTTGAGTTTCACTTTCTTCCCATCTGATTCCATGATTTGACCATTTTTGAAAAATCCAAATTTAGAAACATTATCATTATATAATTTCACTTTTAATGGATGAATATAATCTTCAATTTTCATTCTTTTTGCTTCTGAATTTTTCTCATGATATGCAATTAAAGCTTCATCATTTTCAGGATTGATTTTAGAAACATCAACTGTCCCATCTTCATTCATTGGTGTCGCTTCATCAGATGTTGAAGATTCAGCAGGAGTTGTTTCATTAGTTTTGGTTTTAGTAAGCTCACCGAGAAAGTTCAATGATTTATGACAAGTTGAAGAAAACCCACATGATTGGAATAAAGTTGGAACTCGTGGTGATATACTCCTAGATCTAATTAAAGGTCTAGTTATTATTGACAACCTATTCATGGTTTATATATTTCCTAACCGTTTCTTGTCCAATGGTCCACCACACATACTGAAAAAAAAATTTTCTCTCTTATTTTTTTCTTCAAACATTGGCGTCCCTAGTTGTGAAAATTTCGCAGCACTCACACGACCTATCAATCAAAGGTCAACATGGTTCTTAACTTACAATATATACAAGTAAATGGCCCCGTCTATAGGTGAAATATATATTACGGAAGTACAAAGAAAAAACGTATCGAAACCAACATCATCTATAGATATTATTCAAAATAATAAAGCATATATAACCCAATCCAAAAAATACAAATGCAAAACTTTCTTTCTCTTATTATTCATCATCGTATCCAGTCAAATTTTTATCCCTTGGTCTTTGAGGTAATGGATAAACATATGGAATTGGTTCATGATCAGGATATAAAAATTTTCTTCTTAATGGAGTCAACATCAATAATACTGGACCTGATACACCTAATGCTACTGCTAAAAATAATGCTGGGTTTACATGTGCATGGTAACGTATCCACTAAAAATCCAAGATGTTAGTAAATTGTAATTCACAATTAAAACAAAATAAATTTTATTTTTACATACTCTGAATGGTTGTTTGAAATATACTGGTTTATCTCCCCATACTTTCTCAGTACTCATCTTTCAATTTGTTGTGTGTTGTGTGAATATAGATATAGGTAGTTACTACTTGTTTCTATTTATTGGGGGTAGGATTTTTTCTCTCTCTGTTGAAGTTTGAATAATGTAAATTTTGGTGAGCCTAATTGGTTAGTGCTGGTCGTGCAAAACCCAATCAATCGATGAGGATTAGATCTAGTCTTGAGAAGCAACATCTTTATAGTATATACTTACAAGGGTTTTGGAGCTATATGATACTATAATATTTAACTAAACAAGTTCAAACAAAAAAAAAACATAAATCGAAATACATCCACATCTATGATTTTCTCTTTCTGGCAGTTTGCTTTTTACCTTTAGCAGCAGAACCAGTAGAAGCAGCACCTTCTTTCTGTTCTTCTTTTCCTTCAGTAATAATATCATGTTCTTGTTTAGCTTGAGATTCAGCAGCCAAAGCAGCTTCTTCAGCTTCTTGACGATAAAATTCCTCTTTCAACTGATTATCATACCATTGTGCATAATATAATCCACCTTGTAATAATAAAACACCCAATAATACAAAAACAATCATAACTTCAGAAGCTGCCATAACATTAATCCCGGTCTTATAATCAACATCCCCCCATTCACCAGCAAGACAAGAATTGACCCCAGTTCTCAAGTTTGTTAAATATATAACTATCCCAACCATAAATAATCCTAAACTTCCATATTCAAAATATGTGGCATCTTCATCAGGTTTATACAACTTGATAAAATGTCCAATCAACCCTAATATCCCAACAGCATGTAATGTATAATGGATATACATTGGAGAATTCCCCCATTGTTGATAATGTTTCAATGAAGTATCAAAAGAGTCAGCAATTTCAACACTCCATAAAGTATTGATATCATATGGCCAATTGCCGTAAATTACACCTAATCCAAAACAAGTGGCTCCAACAATTAAAAATGTCCCAATTGGAACAATGTCTCTATATGCAATCATAATATTGATGAAGTTATATTAGTTGAATTATGAAAGCGTGAGTTGAATTATGAAATGATGTTGGATATTTTTTTTTTTTGGCTCGCTCGCTCGCCATTATTATCTTTCGGTTGACGAAATTAGATCGATTGATAATACGGGGGACGTACGCAGTCAAAACAGAAACGCCGTTCGGTCGACAAAACAAATTCGTACTACGAAAAACTGTACAAAATGAATAAATATGTACACGTGACCTAACAATATTTTTGCCAATTGAAAGCTAACGTAAGTCTAATGACTGTTATCTAATACTGAAATCATTTCAAATACTATCACAATACTTGATTTTGTATAATGATTTATTCTTTCAAGTTTACAATTTGTACAGGGTTGGGGTTTTTATATTCATATTTTAGCTAAAAATATGGCCAAAACAACAATAAAGAAAAGGACAAATGCTTTGCCTATTTCACATAAAATACTTTCTCTAATACTACTAAGTCGACTAATCCCATTTACCGGTAATAACTGGTCTTCCTACACCTTTAGATGTAACGATAGTGCCATTGCATTGGCGAATTTTTTATTTTTTTTGCAATTTCTAGACCTACTACAAATATTTTTGCAACAGATACTTATCTTCTTCTTTGTATATATATTTATGTTCATTTTTCACAATCAATAGAGTCAAGGGACGTATTCCAGTTCTGTATGTAATGTTTGATCTTAACTGGGGTTTCATAATGAATAATTTGTGCTTCACTGATAAATCCAGGTCCTTGATGATCTTACTCAAATTACATTTATTCAAAAAGTACCCAAAGGTGTAATTTCATACCGTCTTCATGCTGGCATTAACTAATAGGTGAGTTTATGTGGTGGATAAATTTCAGTCAACCCTTTCCCCTCCTTATATAATGAATAGAAAGATGTCTGAATCGTGTTGTCATATGGTAAATATTTCGCTTCGTTGTCCCAGGGATGTTGACCCCTCCCCAGGACTTGGTACATCAATCAACAGATTGTAGTTTCTGTTTATACGATCATGTATTCCACTATTTATTAATCTTGAGAAAGTAGTAATTGCCAAGTGTCTGAACAATATAAAATACCCTGATATCTTACAACACTGGCCTTCTCGTAAGATGATAACCTTTGGATCATTCTTGATTGGTGCGAAACCGGCCCTCATCGTCGGAATGCGACCAAAGGAGTGATAATCCGCGCTAATAAAAAAGCGGAGTAATTATTGAAATTGCCAAATTGCCGCAAGAATTTTACATTATTAATCTCAATCACAAAAAAATTTTTCAGACCAAAATGTAAAAACCCATCTATTATGAGTCAGTTAATCCAATTTGATCTCCGACACAACTTATCTAATGTACCTATGCATAATCCATAAAAATTAACCCATATAATTTTTTTTTCTTCTTACTTGTCCTTTTCTTTCTCTTTTTGACCTAAGAACACTCTATCAAACAAGAAGAAAAGAACAACAACGTTATGTCTGAAAAACCACATATCGTGATTGCAGGAGCTGGGATACTTGGACTCACCACGGCATGGATCATAGCTGAAAATTTGACCAAGTCCAACACGCCGTATGAAATAACTGTCGTGGCAGAATATGGACCTCATGCACCTAACATGAATGCAAATTTGACAAATCTGGCTAAATATACATCACCTTGGGCCGGAGCTCATTTCAGACCATTTCCTAGTAAAAATGATCAAGAATATAAGGAAATGAAATTGACAAGATTGACATTATCCAAATTCAAAGAGATTAGTCGTGAATCACCTGAGTCCAGTATTAAATTCGTTAAGGGAGTGGAATATTTAGAGAATCCTGATGAATATTATACCAAATTTGCAAATGGATGGAAAAATGGTATTGATAATTTCCAAACCAAAGATGATAAACCAGGGTTCTTCGGAGTAGAGTATGATACTTGGGTGCTTAATCCACCTATGTATTTACAATTCATTTATCGTAAATTGTTGATTGAATATAATAATATCAATTTTTTGAAATATAGAGTGAGTTCATTGAAACAAATTAATGATTTATTTTCAAAATCAGATACTAGCGTCAGATACCCACCAATTATCATTAATTGTACAGGTAATGGATTACAATACAATGGAGAATTTGATCCTGAATGTTTTCCAATACGTGGTCAAACTTTGTTAATCAAACCACCACCGAATTGTCCATATGTGGACCAAACAATCACGTACCAGTTGAAAGATGGGTCATGGTGCTTTGTTGTTCCACGTCCGTTGAATGGTGGTATTATATTAGGTGGGATGAAACAAGTTGGTGATTCATTTTTGGGTATTAATGAATCAGATACTGAGAAATTGATTGCAATGGGTACTAAATACTTTCCTGATTTAATGATACGTGATAATAATAATAAAAGGATAAAGCCATATTTTGAAATATTGAAAGTCAATGTGGGATTAAGACCAGCTAGAAAATCAGGATTGAATTTGAGTGTAGAAGAACACGAAAACAATCAATTTGTGATTAATAATTATGGAGCTGGCGGTATGGGATATGAATTGAGTTATGGGGCAGGTATTAAAGTTTATGAGAAATTATTGGAAATCTTGGGTAGAAGTCATCATCTTTGATTAGGTCTATGTGGTTATAGAAGTTATTTAGTTTTTTATTAGTTCGATACATCTATAGAGGTATTATTATTATTTTACTGACAATAGAATTTGATATCGAATACAATCTCTCTTGGCAAGATATGAAATGGAAAATAAATTCCGTGAATCCAACTCCGAAGATTCCTCCTATAGCCATATATTTGTACATATTAGTAAACGGAAATTGAGAGGACCAGGTGAAATACTTGGTTACGATTTGAACCTTTAGCGGAATCAAGAAGTTTAATTGTAAGCCCTATCTCCGTATTCTCATAGTATCCACAATTTATATAAAACGATAAAACTCAGTAATGAATCCAAACAAACAAACAAAAAAAAAAATTAAACCATATTTTTTTGAAGTGAAACAAGGACCGTATAATCATTCAACTATGACGACAATTGAAAGTAATATAATCATCAATGCTAAACCTGATGAAGTAAGATCATTTTTCTTGAATTACCAAAATTATAAAAATTGGAATCCCCTCCTTTTAAATTTCACCAAATATACAAATAAACAAGATCCTACTTTAAATGTTGGTGATGAATTACAAATTGATTTGAAATTGAAAGGTTTCAATCATACAAGTACCATGTATCCTACGATTTTACAGAACAATGAACAAGAGTTTGTCTGGCGAGGTCAATTAATCAGTTCGTGGTTGTTTGGTGGCACCCACAGTTTTTCTTTTGAATTAATAGATGGGAACAAGACGTTGTTCAGCCATAATGAAACATTCACAGGAGTTTTGGTCTGGGTGTTTTATTTATTTGGTTTATTTTCAAAGACTCAAGAATCGTTTATTGACTTTAATGAAGTGTTAAAAGATCAGATTGAAAATAAGCAGGGGAAGTAGTTAATGTATAGACTGAAAATATAAATCTATTTATTAAATCCAAATCTTTTCTAACAAAAGAGGTTCAATAATTATTTAAGAAGAGGGATTACCTGTGTCTTAAAGGTTTTACTTATATAGCACTAAAATCAAAAGACCATTTGATATTGCAGGAAGAAAATTAATATGCACAAAACTTGGAGATAATCTCATCTGTATGCATGCATAGGGGTTATGAGCACTTGCATAATATATGTCCTATCTAGACTAGAGTGCTTGAAATTTGTTGCACGTGGTACAACCACTATACACGACCTAATATTTTCACTCCATAGTAAATTATTATTAGACCAAAAAAAAAAAAATGTAACCTCTGTTAATTATCAATAGTAATAATTAGCCAGTAAATTAAATATATCATCATCTCATTTTTAACCAACAATATTCCTCCCTTTTTCTTATACTTTTCTTCCTTTACCAATTGACTCTTTTCTAAGGTTTTTTTTGTGCAATCGAAGAGCCTTATCTCATCCCAAGAAGCTTGTTGTTGTTGTTAACTGAATAACTTCATCTCATTCTTATCATCATCATCATCATCACTTGCAATTTTTATTTTTTTTTGCATACAATTAAACCAGCCTTGCCCAAGTCAACATCTTTTTCACTCCCTAATTTTTTTTTATAATCAATGAAGTTTGGTGAACATTTAAGAAAGGCATTAATTAAGAATTACTCCTTTTATTACATTGCCTATGATGATTTAAAACATCAATTGAAAAAAGGTTTGAATGATAACGATGGAGTTTGGAATAATGAATTAGAAGAACAATTTCTTAATGAATTAGAAACTGAATTAGATAAAGTTTATTCATTCACCAAGGTTAAAAACACCGAAGTCAATAGAAGAATCAAAGAAAGTGAAGCTTATGTCTATGAAGTAGTTGATGCTTTGCACCGTTATCAAAGTAATGACCCGACAGTCACCAGCCCTCCTCTGGAAGAAGATTTCCAAGACTTGGAAGAGGAATTGTCTGATATTATTGCTGATGTTCATGATTTAGCCAAGTTTACTAGATTGAATTATACTGGGTTCCAAAAAATCATTAAGAAACATGATAAAACCACTAAATTCACATTGAAACCTGTTTTCCAAGCCAGATTGAATGCTCAAGCTTTCTACAAGGACAATTATGATAATTTGATTGTTAAGTTGTCGAAATTATACGACTTGGTTAGAACTAGAGGTAACCCAGTTAAAGGGGACTCATCAGCTGGTGGTGGTCAACAAAATTTCGTTAGACAAACAACTAAATATTGGGTTCATCCAGATAATATCACCGAATTGAAATTGATCATCTTGAAACATTTACCAGTTTTGGTTTTCAATGCTGATAAAGAGTTCGAACCTGAAGATAGTGCAATCACTTCTATTTATTTTGACAACAAAGATATGGATCTTTACTATGGTAGATTAAGAAAAGATGAAGGTGCTGAAGCCATTAGATTGAGATGGTATGGTGGAATGAAATCCGATCAAATTTTCGTTGAAAGAAAAACTCATAGAGAAGATTGGACTGGTGAAAAATCAGTCAAGGCTAGATTTGGATTAAAAGAGAAAAAAGTCAATCAATTCTTAACAGGTGAATTAACTGCTAGTCAAGCATTTGAAAAAATGAGAAAAGATGGTAAGAAAAGTCCTCAAGAAATTGATAATTTAGAAAGATTAGCTAAAGAAGTTCAATACAGAGTTTTGAAAGAAAAGTATAGACCAGTTATGCGTTCATTTTATAATAGAACTGCATTTCAATTGCCTGGTGATGCAAGAGTCAGAATTTCTTTGGATACTGAATTAACAATGGTTAGAGAAGACAATTTTGATGGGTATGATCGTACTCATGGCAACTGGAGAAGAATGGATATTGGAGTTGATTATCCTTTCCCACAATTACCTGAAAAAGATGTTTGTCGTTTCCCATATGCTGTGTTGGAAGTTAAATTACAAACTCAAATGGGTCAAGAACCTCCTGTATGGGTCAGAGATTTGGTCACTTCTCATTTAGTTGAGGCTGTTCCTAAATTTTCCAAATTTATTCATGGTGGTGCCACATTATTGACAGATTTCACTGATTTATTACCATTTTGGTACACTCAAATGGATGTTGATATCCGTAAACCAAAAATCCAACTGGAATATGGTATCCAAAGAAATGCCCCACACAGAATTGAGAGTTCAACATCAGCTAACGAATTGGATGATGAAGAATTTGCAGGGTTTTCCGGTGTTCAATTTTCCAATGATATCAATCCACTTGAAGAAGATTTAGAAGAAACAAGTCCATTATTATTCCAACATCGTTCAAGAGATAACAATAATTCATTATTTGCCCAATTGAAGAATTTCTTCAAGGATGATCGTCAATTCACCGTTAAAGAAGGTACGAATTTCGATTTAAATGCATCATTCAAAGATAAATTACCTAAAGGTAAGACCATTTCCGTTCCAATTAGAATCGAACCAAAAGTATATTTGGCAAATGAAAGAACCTATCTTTCATGGCTTAGTATTGGTATGATGATTGGTGGTGTTGCCACTGCCATGTTGAATTATGGATCAAATAGTACTTTGACTGCATCCATTAGTTTTTTCATTGCTGCATTATGGATTATTGGTTATGCCACTTATAGATATTTGTGGAGAGTAATTATGATTAGAGAAAAGAAAGTTGCTGCTTATGGTGATAAATTTGGACCAAATATGATTTGTGCTGTTATATTTTTAGCTATTTTTGTTAATTATCTAGTTTTATAATCACCCTTCCTCCCCCCTTCATGTTTTTATTTTTTTATACTACTTCATATTGTTTAAACAAATATATAAAAAAAAGTTTTAATTTTGATTGTCACTAGTTTTAGTAATTAAGGTTATAAGTTGTGGAAATAGAGATTTGAGGATTAAATCCATGAAAAGTTTTCTGTCCCCAATTCGGCTCACAAAGCTTACAACTCCGAATTTAACCCGAAAAACAGCAAAAAGCAAAAAAAGAAAAGACAAAAACCCGGTTCGCAATTTGATGGAATAGATAAAAATCTTCAAATATAAATATACTAACAAACTCCCTATATCCTTGTTATTACACCATTATACCCATTTAGATAGTACATTAAAATCATGCCAGACGCAAAACCTAGTTTACCGAAACGTTATGAGAGTTTGAAGCCACCAACTTTATTTGGTTCTGAAAAAATATACAGTACACCTATGTCATTCACCACCAACATTCTAATAATAGGCGGAGCATACAGTGGATTATCAAGTTTGAGATCGTTACAATTGCGCCTTATTGAACAAATGAAGCAAAATGGAGTTATGAAAAAAATATCTATAACGCTTATTGAACCAAGAAATGGTTTGCTTAATATACTTGGGATACCTAAGTCAATTGTTGATCCTGACTTCGGAAGCACACAATTCGTTCCGTTCAAACATTTGAATAATTGCAAGTTTACGAGGATTATCTCTGGAGTTGTATCTTCCGAGTACGATGATTCTTGGTTTGAGGGAAATGAATGGCTAGATATAAATTACGTGCAGGGGAAAGTCACGTTCTTGGATCAACAGAAAGCAGAGTATGTGCTTGTTCCAGGCACAGAAAAGGCAACCATTGAGTTTGATTATGTGATACTAGCAACTGGAAGAGATCGAAATTGGCCAACAACACCACGAGCAACAACATATACTGAATATATGGAAGAAATGAACCAGGCAAAACTAGATATATCCAAGGCAGACACAGTTAGTGTTATTGGTGCCGGAGCAGTAGGTATTGAAATAGCAGGGGATATTAAAACTGCATTCCCCGGGAAAACCGTCAATTTGATTCATCCTCACGAAGGATTCCCACCTGAGCCATTATCGTGTGATTTCAAACGACTCGCACAGGAATCACTCGAAAGAGCCGGGGTGAATGTATATTTCAACACCAGGATTCAAAATCAAACATCGTTACAACAACAAAATGGCGACTTGATAACAACAAACAACAAAGTTATACCTTCGAACTTGAATATTTGGACCAATGGGAAAACCAACAATATCCAATTCTTATCAACGGAAATAATGCAAAAATTCCTAACACCAACGAAAAACTTACACATCAATGACTATTTGCAACTTCAACTGATCGATAAGCAACATATGGTCCATAATTTCTTCGTGTTGGGAGACTTGGTGGATTTATCAATTATAAAATCTGCAGGGTGGGCAATGTACATGGGTAGACAAGTGGCTAATAATTTGAGCAATTTGCTTTTCAATGGAGTGTTGGTGGAACCATTGCCTGATTTGAGCGAGATGCCTTTTGGAATGGTTATTGTTGCTGGTGGGAATGAGATTATTAGTGAGTTGGCCGGCGAAGTGGAAGTTAATAATACAAATTATAAACAAGAGTATGAAGATTATTGTATTGGGAAAGTAAGAGCAACCTTGGATATGTAGTTATAGAGAGAATGAGAGCACAATAATTTTTTATTTTCAGTAACTTCTACATACATACATTATCGTGTATAACCTAATGTCAATGTCAGCGTCGTATATTCAAAGCTGATATCCCTTAAAATCTACAAACTATGTACACAACTATACTTTCGTGGACAACTCTCCCCTTATGTAAACCTTTTTAGATTCCTTATTAAAAATTTCAAGGATAAAACTTGAATCAGATTGTAGTTCAATTTGTATTGAAATTTCTTCATTAGCAAAAATAGGAGCAAATGTTCGATATTTAAAACTAGATGGTTTCAAATCAGGGTACATTATAGAAAACCAATATAACAACAATGTGACCTGTAACGGTCCATGCACAATTACATTAGGCAAATCCTCAATTGAGCGACAATAATTGGCATCTATGTGGATTTTATGAAGATTATATGTCAACATGCTATATTTTAGCAAATCTACGCTTGAGATATGAAAAATGGGACAATCGCCACTTACTTTTTCCACAACTCTGCCGTTTTCATTGGGACTATAAAGTTCATTGGTATAAGTTAACGTTCTACTTTCCACCAAGACTTGTTTAGCTTGTGATGTAAAATTTCTCAAAATACTAACTAGCGTGGATTCGTCAATGGTTCTAACTGATTTCAATTCTTCTGTACATGTAATTGGAGAATTAATAGGTGGTGTCGATATAAACTTGATTTCACCCCGGGCCCACATTCTTCGTAAATATAATTGTTCTCCATTCTCATTCACTGGTGCTTGATAATTGTCATACCCGTCACTTCCAAGTTTCAAATTCAATTGAGTGTTATATAAGAAATGAAACCCCTGGAACCATGATTTGTTAACGTTTGAATGGTGATTGATTTGTAAAATGCTGTTTAGTAAATTCGTTAAATTGTTATACTTGCCAACACAAAATGTGTCATTGATAATCGTGGGGTTTGATTTGATAATATTGGCCCACTTGTATATACATTCTTTAGTTATTGGTGTTATCATTGTTTCGAACAGTACTTTGTGAGTGATTACAATTAAGTTTACGATTGAAAATCCAATTTGGTTGTTCGGATTTAAATGCGCGAGAAAACCAAAAAAAAAAAAAAAAAAATTTAAGTCCTGAATTTTTAAATCCCCATCTCATCTCTCAAGGTATAATATTTTTAAGAATAGATTAATACACACCATGGGTAGTAGTACCAGTGAAGCATTAAAGAATATTAAAAACAAACAGCGAAGACAAAAAGTCTTTGCTGAATTGAAACATGAGAAGAATAAGGAACGTCATAAGTTAAGAGCAGAAAGATCGAAGGAGGAACGAGAAAACCCCGAGTTAAGAGAAGAAAGAATAGCTGCAAATATCCCTGATACTATAGATAGCAAAAGAGTGTACGATGAGACAATAGCCACAGAAGTAGAAGGTGACGATGAGTTTCAATCATATTTTGCTAATTTATTGGAAGAACCAAAGATTTTATTGACTACCAATGCCAATGCGAAGAAACCAGCTTATGAATTTGCTGATATGATTATGGATTTTTTACCAAATGTTACTTTTGTGAAAAGGAAAAAGGAATATACCATGCAAGATATGGCCAAATTTTGTTCAAATAGAGGATACACTTCATTACTTGTGATTAATGAAGATAAGAAAAAAGTCACTGGAATAACATTTATGAATTTACCTGAAGGACCGACATTTTATTTCTCAATCACTTCAATAATTGATGGTAAAAGAATCAAAGGGCACGGTAAAGCTGGTGATTTCTTACCGGAGATTGTTTTAAACAATTTCAACTCGAGACTAGGTAAGACCATAGGAAGGTTGTTCCAGAGTATTTTCCCTCATAAGCCAGAACTTCAAGGAAGACAAGTGATCACATTGCATAATCAACGTGATTATATTTTTTTCAGAAGACATAGATATATTTTCAGAAATGAAGAGAAGGTTGGGTTGCAAGAGTTGGGACCTCAATTTACAATGAAATTAAGAAGAATGCAAAAAGGTATAAGGGGTGATGTTGTTTGGGAACATAGACCTGACATGGAAAGAGACAAGAAGAAGTTCTATTTGTAGAGAGAGAGTGTGTGTATCGTATAGAGCTAGTAAACGATGGTGGTATGATTAGATTAGTTCAGTGATTTGTAGTTGAAAAACGTGACCCGCAGGTATTTACTTTGTGGTACCAAGCCAGGGCGTTTTTTTTCGAACGCCCCAAGACCATTTTAGATTAGATCTGGCTGGAAGTCCAACCGGCCAGAGGTACAGTTCAAAGCCCCCCGCGTGGTCGCATTGGTGTCGTTCGAGCAGAAGGGCAGGAGAAAAAAAAGAACCCGACCCTAATTCTCCTCCGCCCCTAATTAATTAATTATCGCATCAAATTACAGACAGGAGAGTAAAGTAAAGGAAACAAACAAAAACAACAAACCGAAGGAAAAAAAATCACGCAAAATACTTTCCACTCTAATCAACACACGTCGACCACCACTGATCATCCTCATCATTGCCACCACAGATACCTGAACCATCACCACTCAATCCACTGCCATCTCCCAATAATTGTAATTGTTCATATTTGTATTTTACTTAGAGTTGTATTATAGAAACAATTATTGCACACTTTTCTAGGTTCACTATCTTTTTTTATCATCCTTTTTTTTTATTTGGTTCCCACGACTTTGAATAATCACCATCATTCACTATAGAGTAATCAAATGACAATGGATAGTGGCGGCGTTCAACAGATCATTTCCGGACTACAAGTAGTCTATAATTCAAAATCCACCAATGATGATAGAAGAGAAGCTCAGAAGTTCTTGGATACTGTCAAATCAAATGATGAAAGTCCTTTTTGGGGATACCAATTGGCATTACCAGAAAATAATGGCGATAACTATATTGTGAGATATTTCGGGTTATCATTGATACAACAATCCATTAATACCAAGTTTCATACTTTTGATCAAGCCAAAACCGATGCTGTGAGACAATGGATCATTGAACTATCCAACAAGATCGAACCAACTGATCCTCATTATATCAAAGAAAAAACCGCCTTGTTATGGGTTGCAATTGCCAAGAGAATTTGGGGTAATCATTTGATCAAATCAAAGGATACTCACAAGAACGGTACAGATAGCACCACAGCAACAACAACAACTGTTCCGCCAGATAACGAGGAGAAACCAGTAGCTGCCCTTACACCCAAAGAGCAAAATGAAGGCTGGGTATCTATGGATTCTGATTTATTAACGTTATGGAATAACAATATAACATGTCGTGAATTATCCCTAATCATTATTAGAACTTTATTTGAGGACATTTATTTGTTGGATGACCCAATTTCAAGCAAGAGAAGCACTTTGTTGAATCAATTGTCAATTCTTATTGTTACTCCGCAAAATATCTTGGAGACAATGTACGAAAACAATCCAAATGTTACTATTTGCAAAGCTCTGAGCGATGGTTGGTTTATCACGTGGTCAAGATATTTGGTAGAAGTGTTATCAAACAATGATTATAATGATAAGATTTGCCAGACATTTGTACCAAAGACTTTATCTGCATTCAAAACTTGCTTGCATTGGATCAATCCTTCCGTTTTGAAAAAGGAAAATATCATGCAAACTTTGATTGGAATATTGACAATTCCAGACGTTCAAATGAAAATTTTGGCTGTTGATTGCTTACATATTTTGTTTACAAGAACTTATACTCAACCCGACGATTTTGATTTCTTCATTGGTTCAGTGTTTACAACGGAAGGAATAACCAAGTTGAGTGAATTTTATCACTCCATACGATTAGACCCTGACGACATTGATGAAGTATATTACTCACTTTTGAAGAAAACCGTGGAAATGATAGTCTCACTAAGTGAGTATCTTAACACTGCATCCAAAAATAAGGTTTCATGGGAAAACTCTGATGTTGATAGCTATTTAAAACTAGTGTTAGAAACAACTAATCATCCAAGTTTAATTATTGGCGGATTATCGTTGCAGATGTGGATCACTATATTAAGATACGATGAGCTTAGTGCCAAACCATCATTTGTTAAACTCATGCCAGAGTTGTTAGAAATTGCATCCAATAGAACAATTAATTATACTTATGACGAAGACAATATCTCCAAGAAGTTTTTAGATATAGATTTCGATTCCACCCCAGATGCTAGTTCTTTCTTGCACAACTATAGAAAATTCAACGAAGACATAACACGTATAACTGTATGCAAAAACCCAGAAGATGGATTGGCATGGCTAGAAAATAGACTCCAAGTATTTTTCAGTTCAGAATTGGGCAGGAAATGTATCAATGAATTCAAATTAGGTGATAAATCAGAGGCATTCAACTATGGTTCGTCACAGCTCAGTACCATTGATTATACCCTACGTGGTGTCACTCGTTGGAATGAATGGTATCATGGAGACGATAAAAAAGTGATCAATGACAGATTGAACAAATTGGTTGAATCTTTATGTGAACGATTATTAGCTATGGATTTTGCCAGTCCGTTGTTGGTGAGAAAGCAAATGCAAACATTGGTTCACTTTGCCCCACTTTTAAAAGATGTGAATCCACCACTAATGTTTAGAGCTCTAGAAAAAATACTTACTACTGCCACTTATACATACCCACCTAACATTTCAGACGAAGACATGGAGTTAATTAGGGATTTGAGAGGAAGTTGTGGTACTGAATTAAATAGATATGCTTATATGATGCCCGAAGGATTGAGCAAAATTTTTACCGAATTGGAAAGTGCTATTGCTAATATATTATCGGCGAAGAAGGTTAGTGACCATGAAAATGTTGCACTCAAGTCATTTCTCCTAGTCATTGCATTTAGGTCCTCTATTGGGAACAAAGATGAAATATTTGCCAAGATTGTGGATCCAGATTTAGCTGCGTGGTCTGCTCCAGAGACAGAGCAAGGATTAATGGATTTGCATTGGTTCATGGAAAGAATTGGTATTGTTAAAATCGCGTCTTACTTCCAAAGTCGTGGCATAACAGCAAATACGAACCTTTTAGAAGCTCAAATGGACGACGAAGGAAAGGCTTTGAAAGTTGCTTTGAAAGATCATTGGTCGTCCATATTCCCAATTAGAGCAACGAGAATTTTTATTCAGTATAGTATTGAAAAATTGGGTCATAGTTCTCCAGAATATTTACACTTGTTAAAACTTTGGAAACCAAGAATCCAACCGATTGTGCCGCATATTTTACAATTATTAACTCAAATCCAAGCATACCATAATCCAGCAAATTGGAAAGATTTACCTATTGAAGTCCAAGCGTTTGTGAAAGATAGTTGTACTGAAAGATTTTGGCAACAGGGGGTTTCAATTCAATCCAAAGAAACTTTTATGGAAGAAAATGTCAAGGCTGCATTAACATTACGAGATTTTGCTGATTCCGTGGGACATTTAATTAGATATACTCGTGAATATGCATTTTTGACAGTTGGTTCTATAGCCCAATTAGAAGATACATTATATGAGATCCCTAATGTTGCTCTGATGATATGGAAGGCAGTTGCTGCAGATACTGTTGGTGTGACGTTGCATAGTTGGAAACATATGCTTAATAGTTGTTTGAGAGTTGTCATTAAATTCTGTCCAGTGAAATATGTCGAGATTTTCATGAGTGAATTATTACCTAGAGTATTCATAGATTTGAACAAACTACTTGTGGGTCGATGGGATAAAGTTTATGGAAATGGGCTTCAATTGCAAGGAAATGAAGATGATGAGACATTGTCAGAAGAAATGATGGAAGAACATATGTTGAGACAATTGACTGCCACTGTGGTGAGATTGTTGATGGATATTGTGGGTCAGTATAATGCCCGACCAACAACAGATACTCAATTTGCTTGCAAGAAATTGGTTATTGAGAATAAGGAAGTATTGGCTCCGTTTTTACAACTTTGTTGTCATTTAGTGATGTTTAAAGATACAAAGTGTTCATTTAATACTATATTGGTAGTGCGTAATATTTTACCAGATATTATGTTGAAAGATGATGAAGTTGATACATACCTTGCTGATCATTTGATTAAAGCCTTGGGACATGTATTATTGGATGATTATTTTGTTGAGACCCATAGTGAAGCAGCAACTGCATTGACAGCCCTATATTGTTCATTAAGATCTAAGAATGATTATCCAGCAAGAGTATTGATTCAAACGTTACCAAATTTGAGTACTCAAGACATTACGAATTTTGAAGCACAATTGGTTAATTCCAAATCAATGAGACATCAAAGAAGTGCGTTTTTGGAATTGGTGAGAATATCAAGGAATCAAGAAGTAGATGAAATGAGCAAAAGAAAGAAAGATTTGGAGGCTGCTGCTACTGCTAATAGAAAAAAGAGAAACCCTGGGGTGGATGTAATGAATGATCCCTATACTGAAAATGGTGCATTAGGACAGTTGTTTGGAAATGAATAACTTAACACGTGATATAAAAAAGGGAAATCAGTCTTACTGTTTGATGTTGTATTTAGGCTATACTAGTTAGTATTGAATTATATATTTAATAACATAGTGTCTATATGTTTGTTTAATATATCTCCCTGCCATATTAAACTATGGTAAAGAAAGTTCACTCTATCTTTTCTTGTGCTGTCGTGCAATTTTGCCACATTATTATCAGTTTCGGGAAAAATGTCGTTTTTCACTTTTTTTTTTTTTTCAACAACAAACAAACTGGCAACACATATAACTTGCAACTCCCAACTCCAACCACAATCGAAAACCAATCATAAACGTAATGCCGATAGTCTCACTCGAATCATATTTATTTGAACGGAAGTTGGCCTATACCAGCTCGATTGAAATCTTACAAAATGCCGTCATCGGGATCGACGTTGCTCATTATTTGAGTAGAATATATACTTATAAAAAGGAACAATTCTTACCTGCGATAGGAGGTGTTCCAGCTTCATTACGAGACTATATACAATCTGATTTGAAGGTTTTTGAAGAGTTTAATATCAAGCCTATTTTCGTTATTTCTGGATTAAATATTCAATTACAAAATAATAATACGAAACAAAAAGAAGAATCTGATAAACATATTGAAAATACTTGGAATAAAATTACAACTAAGGATTTCCATCATTTACATCATTCGCATAATGTTATAATTGACAATTTCAGGAGTTATAATGAGCCATTACCTATTGATTCCATGATGAATGATCTCGTGGGTGTATTTTTAGAGTTTGGTGTGGATTATATGATCACTCCATATGATTCATCTTTCCAATTATCATATTTGTATCAAACTAAAGTTATCGATGTGATATATGGTTCCACTGATTTATTATTAACAAAGATTGATAAGTTTATATTAGGTATGGAATTCCAATCAAGAGATTTCCGATTTGTCAATAAATTCAAAGTTTTAAAAGAATTGAATTTAAATGATCGTCAATTCCAGGATTTATGCTTGATTGTAGGTTGTGGAATACAACCGGAAACTTTCCCAATTTTCCCTCCATTACCCAATAAACAACCTTCCGGATCAGCTTCTTCTTCTTCATCTTCTGGGTTTATGCCACAGTTGAGTTATTTTAAAATTGGGTTGGATACACTTTATCAATATGCTCAATTTAGTGGTGATAATACTAGCTTATTGGGATATATTATTAGTCTTAATAATCCGAAATTGTTAGCGTTGTATTATAAAGGTGTTTCTGCTATCAAGTATATTCCTATTTTGAACAAAGATGGATACGTTGAGTTGTATAACGTTGCCATGGCGAAATTAGGGTTTAATGAGAAGATTGATTATTTAGATGAAGATGATGAAGACGACTATGAGGACGAAGAAGCAGAAGGAGAAGAAGATGGAAAATCGAGTAAAGGCGATATTAATCGATCGATTAAGATTCCTAATGATGTTCATGAAATCATATCACAAAGATTGCCACCAGAATTATATTTCTATCAAGCAATGGGATTATTACCGTTACCATTATTGGAGTCTATAGTTAAAGGAGAATTAGATGTTAAATGTCCGTTAGAGGGTGGTGCTGTTAATAAGAATCATGATGTGTATAAGAATATGGTTACACTGAAATTCTATCAAGATTTATTAGACTATCATTATAATTTGATAACACAATGGTTAGCCAGATATTATCAAGTGAAAAAGATTAGTGTTAAATATTGGTTCAAGAAGGATATTTTAGAATTGAATAATCGTTTGACACCACCAATTTGCAAACGTTTATCTAAGTTTATTATTACTGATGGAGAAGATAAAGATTTTCAATTGGCGAAATTTTTCCAAACTAGACTCAATGGTGATTATACATCTGACAAGGTAGTTGAGACAAGAAGTGACATCATATCTACTGTATTGACAAGAACGTTATATCTTTATGGAATTTTGGATGACAAATCTGGATTATCTACAATTGGACAAATATTGGTCAAGTTTGCTAATGAAGTTGATAATGTCAGTCAAGAAGAATTTGAACGCATAATATTGATTGTTTTATTATTGCAGAACAACAATAAATTTTTCAAATTGAATGAGCCAAGCAAGGAGTTTGCTGATGTATCTAATCATTATAAGCAAATTGAAGGAAATGAAATTCAAGGCAAGCAAGGATCATCACTTTCTAGTGAAGCGATTAAACAAATTACATTGATTTCTCGAATTTTTTCATTCACAAAATTCAATATTTCACCAATTAATTATCAAGGTCCTGTTTCAAGAAGTTTATTGAATTTCAGAAGTCAAGTTGAGTTTATTAATGATAATTTAAGTAATAGTTTACAATTGATACTTGTTGATTTTATAATTCGTCAAGAACAAAATGATATTAAAACAAGTTATGAAAGTAAAGATGATTGGTATACATTGATTAAACAAATACCATTTTTCAAAATTTTGAATAATACATTAATGGGAGTTATTGCTGAGATTTATTTTGAAATAGCGATTAAACAAAAACAACAACAACCGCAATTAGATAAGAAACAAATCATTACAAATTGTCAACATCATTTGAGTGAATATATTTTCCAAGTTAATCACCAATTGTTTAACATCAATGTTCATGGCACTAATTCAATCACCAAGGCACAATTGCTCAATGATTTCAAGATTGGAGTTGAATGGTGGAGAAAGTTTGTTAAATTAGCAGGAATTATCAATACCATTGATAAACAATTGATCGATGATAAATTTTATAAAGAAATCAAAGAAACAGATGAATTTTTACAAGAGTTTGTGTGAAATCAAGATTTATAAAGTTTCCGAGTTTTGGTGATTATAGGCGATTTTGTTATCAATTTGTTAATTATTGATATCTAAACATTTCGTATCGGTCTTACAAGTATTTTGATTCTCTCTTTTTTTTTTTATCAGTATATGTATATATTACAAGAAAGAAAAGACCAAAGCTAAATGGTTTGTTTGGCAGATAGTCTATATCTAAATAAATTTATTGGTACAAAAAATAGCAATCTCAAAAAAATTTCAAAAATCTCACAGGTTTTCTTCTCTCCATCACAAATCTAAAAAAAATCGTAAAAACACCGGATATAGTAGGAAAACCACGTTTCTCTTTATTCCCAATTTTCAATAAGTAAATGAAAATAAGACATATATATATATAATAATACCCATGTAAGATGCAACTCGGTGTAAACCGAAGGGCATCGAAAAGCAGCAAAAAGCCAAAAAAAAAAAAACGGTTTAAGAAACAAGACAAAAAAGAAACAAGAACTAAAAAACATTCATATACGTCGGAACAGGATGAGACTTCTTCAAGTATTGGATTGTATCATGGTAGGGTGGGAAGGGAAGGGAGGGAGATTAAATGTTATTTAACTTCAGGATGTTTCTTTACATATTTCTTAAACAAATCAGGTTTCCTCAGTTGTACATTCTCTATGGACATCCAACCAGTTTTTGCATTTTCAAATTCAATTTCTAAATAGTATCCACCAGGTCCAAAATCTCGATGTCCCACTATATTTTTTATTTTCGGTTCTTTGTTGGCCATTATTATTATTATATATGAATATGAATATCTAAGGATGTAAAGATATGAAAAGTGTAAAAGTGTAGATATGAAGGTGGGTTGTTTCAGTGGGAAAAGAAAGGTGGGAAATTAGTTGTATTTATTGCTTGGGGGTTCAGATCTTATATGCCTGTGTGTGTATCAAGTATATTTCTGCAAAAAAAAAAGAAAGTGGTGAAAAATTTTTGTTCCGTGTGTGTGTATGACTAGTACGTGTGTGTATATATGTCGGATAATGGTGGGTGTAAGGAGTGTATTGTACGTGGTGGGTGGGGGATACAAGTCTATAGTGGCTTTACGGGGTAGTTATAAAGGAAGGAAGGGGTTCAGCAGTGGGAGTAGAAGTAGTAGCAGTAGTAGTACTAGAAGTGGAAGTGGGATGTTTTGGGGGATTATGGGGATTGTTTCGTCTGGGGGGATAGGACTATGTGGTGATATATGTATTGTATTGTATTGTAAGTGTTTTAAACTTTGTTGTTAGAATAGCAACAGTAGTGGGTGACTTTGTTTTATTTTAGTTTTGTTCTTTCCGGAGGTTCAGGATTATAAAGTACGAGAGTGACTACAGGGAAGAAAAAACAACCAAAAAATTTTCCTTTTTTTTTTCCATGGGCTTAAAATCAGGGGAAACCAGTTACTCATATAATCTTCACTTCTTCTGCTATCGCTATGTTTATTACAAACTACAAATTATACTCCTGCTTCCTCTAGTCCCACTGTCACTAATACGATTTTCTTTTGTACTCTTTTTTTTTACCCTAATTACTCCTCCGTTCTGTTCTGACATGACTCTGACTTAAGTTTATTTTGTGACAAATAACTTTTTTTTGTTTTTTACCCTTTCACTGTAAGTCGGGCCTTTTTTTATGCCGTGCCATAATAAAATATGTACATGGGGCTCATACATGTAAGTTGTTCTAGAATGCATTCTCACATAATCTGGAGTATTTGGATGACTCTCTTTCACCCGTTGTGATCTCAATTTACGGAAGCGGAATAAAAGTAAAAATAAACAGCAAATATAAACAAATCAAATTGAAAATCGTGTTTGTCTAGACTCTGAAATTATACTATTAAAGTAAATTAATAATGAGGCGAATAAGCGTGGATCTATGTATTTATGTGTGTGTGCATACACACATATTCTATTAGACACACATACATACGTACATACATTACATACGGAATTAACGAAACACAAGAGTAAAAAACTAAGAGTAAAACTAAGAGAAAAAGAGAACGCGTATATTACGTCATACTTGTATTTTTTCTCTGCTTATTTTTTCCGCTGAAGTAAGCTGAGCAAGTGATGATTAAGTTTCTTAAGTAAGACCCACCAGAGTTCCTTCTATTTTTAACAAAAAATTTCTTGTGTCACGCACAAAATAATAATAGTAAGATTTGTCGTGTGTATGTACACAATTTAACCAGTCCTTCCATATGAGGTGGGTTTGGTTAGTATACTACCACCATTGTTATTCTGTTCTATTCTATTTATAATTCTTTTGTTTGTTTATGATTTTTAATTTTAGTTTGCAATCTTTTTTTTCTTCTTCTCTTTCTCTTTGCATTCAATATTATACAACCCAATTACAATCTCTCTATGCGACCCTTATCAACAATCTTTAAATTAATCTAATTAAGTAGTAACGCCGTTTAATTTACATTGTTCCTGTGGCGTCGGTACTCGTATTTACCTTCCTTACTCAGGTTCTGGATCTGATAAATCAGGCCCCAAATCTGCTCCACTCTGTGTCTCTTTTTCGGATCAACCTCAACAATATCCGATTTATCAAACGGAAGTCACTTACGATTAACCATGTTACGAACCTACAAATAACCATCCAGCCACCACTCAACTACGTTTGATTGACTGGGGGAAATAAGAAAATAGGAAGAATAAATGGGAATTTTAAAATTAACGTATAAAACATATTACTCAACATATAGATATATAAATCTTATCCAACAAATGTTCCTGACAAATGTTTAGCTTCTGTTTGGTAGTTCCTCCTGAGGGACCGTGCTCTAACAATCATCGGTTATATCCGGTTCTTACTCAAAATACATTTGATGATGTAGACCCAATTCCGGATTCTGGTTCATGTACAGTTTTGTCAATTGAGGATCCATTTCTAATACTATATGCAATGATAACCATGCTTTATTTCCTTGAACAAATAATACGCGAAGAAACACCCCCGTTGAGGTTTTTTCATGTTCTAGAATATCCTGTATCTGTAATTCAGTCATCGTTTAAGATGTGGTTCTGGTATGTATGATATTTGGGATTTTATCGACACTCTCCCTCTTTTTCGTGCTCAATTGATTCGTATAAGAAGAAAAGATGATGTTTGTGGTTGTTATGATATATATATATCTATCAATTGGCAATGGTATATCACATATATATCATTTGTAATGACCAAATGAGTGAATGTGAGCAACCAAAAACAAAAAAAAACACACAGCACAACAAAAAATATTTAAATTTTACACGTGTAGCAAAACACACCACACATACCACACATAAACGGGGGGTTGTTTGTTTTTTCTTGGGTGGAAAAATAAAATTATTGTTTAGATAAGAAGAAGAAACCGAATGACCAAGTTCATTGGCTAATCGTCTAAGTTGTTTTAGCAAGAACCAATAAAATTAGCGGAAAATGAAATGAGGACTACTTTCCATTTTTTTTTCGCTGTGGCCAAAGACTCAAAACTTTTACAAATCCTTTGCTGGACAACGCAGGACAAATCAAATAGTTCATTTCAATCCATTTCTACACCATTTTGACCGGTATTGACCCATCTGCGCAAAAAAAACGGCGAAAAATGGAGCCCAATAGGGTGTATTTGTTGTTTTATTTAATTTTGATTTTTCTTTTTTTTAGTTGACCATAATACACTACCATAGTTAAGAATTTGAAAATAGTCCTTATTTCACCTCACGCATAAAATTAAAAGGAAGCTACACTAACAAAGACAAAAAAAAAGGTTATATGACATAATGGATACATAGCATTTTAGAAAGTCTAAATTTGAGATTCACCTCGTAAAAATTTATTCAAGGGTGTGTGTGTGGTATTCTCCCGTCGTCATTCCAATGGGTTTGTATTTCTTTCTTGACATCAACGTTTGAGTTTTGTGGTGTGGGTGGGGATTTGGTCTCCAGGACCGATTTTTCTGAAACGTGGAGATGAATGTCGAAACATTCAAACATTAAAAAACATTCAGCTATCTTTCCAACATGGCAAAAAAAACGCTAAGAAACAACTCACATAATTTAGTTTAAATTGAATTTTGACGATGGGTGTAATTCTGTTGTATTTTTTGCTTTATTTGGTAAGGGGGATGGGATGGAGTTCCTTTTCTTCCCCTTTATTTCCTCAGGAATCATCATTAACAAAAAAATGTAAAATTAGGCTTTTTTTTTCTTGGGACTTGCGGCTCATTCTTCAGTCCCAATACATGACAAAAAGCATAAAAACTACAATGTGGCATTGCATCTTTTCGGAGATGATGGATAGTCATTCAAAATTACTGATATATCCTTTGAGGAGTATGTACATGAAATGGAATTAGAAAAAGTTGTTTGTCGGTCCGAAAGATTACGCACGCGGTGCAATCTGGGGCTTTGAAATGGTGTGTGTGTGCACCACCAACTGGTATGATTTTAGACGACGAAAAAATAAAAGAGGACTGCATCAACGAAATTTTGTTCAATAACCACTTGAAATTAGGAAGAAACTAAACTTTCTATTGGCGCATATAATACAATGAAAGTATAACTTCTATTACCCTATTCCATAGGCTTCTATTTATATTTGGAAAATAGTCTTTTTAGACAAGAGTAAAGAAAAAATACAAATAATAAACAAAGCAATCCATGAGGAGAAAGAAAAATAAATTACTCATTTTGCACCCATATTAACAATCCTACTTTCACATCCATTATATATTACACTAAAACATTAAATACACTCAAAAATCTAATCAATAGATGTCACTCTATTTACAACACCAGCCGCCCAATCACACTCTTCTTCTTTACCTTGGTGCACTTTTTTGTTGCCCTCTCAATATTTAGGGAAAACATCCTTGTGTTTCACAACATAGTTGTTAGTCAATGAAGGTTTGGCTTTTTTCAAATATTCATACTTGATGAAACCTCCTGTTCCATCTCCAAACTCAACCTCGATATAGATCAGCCCGTCTGGGTTTTTCTGATGTCCTAGTATTCTTTGAATATCCGGCTCTGGGTTTGGTATAAATGTCATTTTTGGGGGATGATGATTCTTTTTTTGATTTTCACTTGGAGAAGGAATTTGTCATCAGGTATATATAAAGGATGTTTCTTCACCGTCATTCTTCAACTTATTATTATTATTTTTTTTTGCTCATTTATATGTTTTTGTTTAATTGTTCATCATATTAGACTAGGAAATTACAAAGTTTAAGTATGATGCAATCCAAGCAGATATTTTTTTTTGTCAATTTTTTTGGCTTTTCTGGAAATTTTATTCCTGGGTAAAACTTTCTTTTATTTTTCATCCCCAATCTAGAAAAACTAGTAGTTATATATCTATTCCTACCTTTAATCGTTTTATATATTTATAAACTTGCATAATCGAAAGAATTTTTATTAGAATTTTTTAACCTTTCATGATCGAATGACGATAGACCGAAAACCATACTACGGCGTACAATTTTTTTAAATTTTCCGTCCCAAATATATATTGCGGGTGTTCCTCTCACCGAGTCAAAGTCGCCCGAGCAACATGCAAAATATATTGGTGCCACCTCTCTATTTTCGGGCGAACAAAAGTCGTTATTTTTTTTTAGTAGCGACTTTCGTGCTGTGTCTACGGCGAGATTTGTGTTTTTGTAGGGCGATTTGGTTGTTTTTTTTACAGGACTGCTTTTTCTCCGAAAACACTGTATATATATATCTATCACGCTCTAAAACAACAATCCTATCTAAATAGTACACTCAAGAACTAAAACTAAAACTAATAATCACATAATCACATAAACCGCATGTTAAACACTCCCCAACAAACTATCAAAAATAAATCTCATTGTGTATCTCTATTTCCCATCCACAGGTTATTTTCCATCTTTATTACGAAGATATGTCAAATAACTACTAACCAAGTGGGGATTTATTTTCTCTAAATCTTTCCTTTGTATATGTCCACAGCTTCCATCGTTAGATTCATATATAAAAAGCATTTTATCACCCACATAATAATGGGAGTGTATTCCAACTATTATGTATGGTGGTAAATTCGGATTATGTCTTGGTCTCATTTGTTGTTTTTGATTTTGTTGTGAAAAATAATACCCAAGAGTCAACAAGCAAGGATTTTGAGCATTATATATTCTTTACAAAGGATGAGAGTGAATTGTAGTTCTATATAAACTTTTTATAGTAAGTTTCTTCTTGGATTTTGGATTAAGTTTTGCATTGAAAAATCATATTACGATCGATTGAGTATCCTGTCTGGTGTTGATTGCAGATAACAGAGAAAAGTCTTTCTGAATAGCGTAAAAAATTTTTTATCAAACCCTAAAAGCTTTATTGTGATAAACTGGGGGCTTATTGTAACTAATGAATAATTTAAACCACAATTGTAGTAGCCCTTTTACTGTATTTTATCCCTGTGTGATGTATCACCTTTTTTCTTTTTTTTTTTTTCAATTGATCGCGGTTCCTGTTTTTCGCAGCCAATTAGTTCTTGTAATATTTTTCATCTATCCTAAACAAGCAATACTCATCATTCTTGGTAATATTTAATTTATAATCACTTATCCATTCACTGCACATTATCTACTTAACTCAACTAGAAAACTAACTTAATCAACAATACACTTTCTTTAACTAAAATATCATGTCTCCCTATAACCTATACGTTGCATATAAGCAACAGCCATTGCATAATCTATTCTTTTTAAAACATCGATATGAATCCGCATTCTACTGTAATTATTGCATATAATTTCAACATACAATTCGTGGCCAACATAATTATGACACCTAACATGTACGACAGCTTCCGGTGGTAGATGTGCATATTTTCTTCTCATTATTGATTGATAAGTATAAAATAATAATCTGTTGAAGAAGGATATTGTAGTATTATAAATATAATTGGGACAGGGCATGTTATTAAATGACTCAAATTTTAGATAAATTTATAGTAATGGTTGTGGAGCGGCGGGGCCAATAAAGTTTCTAGAATGATAATCTTAGTTATGATGATTAATGTTTTTTTCAATTATCTTCCCGGTCAAGGAGCACAATTTTTATTTTTTTTTTTATTTATTGATAAAAAATCTAAGTTTAAACTTGTGACTGGTGATGTAGCACATAAAGTGTAATTGATGCGATTTTCAACTTGGTACAGTGTTTTTACACTTGGTTCCAACTAAGTGGTGTGGATTTTCAAACATGGCGAAACAAAATTCTTAGAACCAGAATGAAGTAAAACTTTCAAACTAGGGTGGACAAAATTATTTTGACTAATATAAAATAGTATATTCAAACTAATAGGGGTCAAACGTACTATGGCACCAGCGATTTACACACTAAGAAGGGAGCTGTTTGCCAGAGTAGCTAAAAATATTGATACTATTCAGTGGTTGAAACATTGAAACTACAGTACGTGCAATTACTCCCATCAATTGATGTAGCTACCTAAATTAATTCCTATAATTATCGTGTAATTGCAAAATTATTAATATAAACTCTGTTTTATTATCTATTTACCACTATGAACTATTGAACGTTCATCTGATATACCCGTAGCGTATAACATGGAGGTTATGGAACTAACAAAAAACTCCACTTCAATTATACATAGACAACAACACCAAACATAGATCCACTTCTTGGTGGTAGAATAGATAAAAAGTTGAGTCATGCAGGACTGGATGTTATTGTTAGTTTGGACAGACCTTCATGTTACCGCTACCAATACACCCAATGAACGTTGGTGAGAAAAAGAAAGTGGTATAAAAAAAAAGGAAAATTTTTGTTTGTTGTGCAGATTTTTATAGTGCAGCACCGTGTTTTATACAATATGTCATGTACTATTGGTAATTACACCTTAAATAATGATACTATAAGTGGGAGTGTCTTCCTTTCTATAAACAAATGTAATGAATAGGTAAGCATTTCTACTCTATTATTTAGCATCTACCACTCACAGAGATATTTCACTACATTCTCTATTTAAAATACTACTCTGAACCACTGTATTACAAATTATTACAACACCAGCGGGGCATACTTCATGTGGTTACCAAAACTCACGAGGTATGTTTCTTGGGATCTCACATGCATCCATAGCATCTGCGTTATTTTCAAATACAAATTTCCGCAATGACTTAAGTTCAAATAAATTAGAACCTTTGATTTCTTGCAAATATTCATTGTTTGTCACTGTTAAAGAACGTAAAGTATGTGGAAATTGCATTTGAAGAAACATTATGCAACCACTATTATCTAATGTAAATTCTTCTGTGACAGGTGATAAGATAGAATCACTAATCCAATCACCAAAATTAACTCCTGACAATCTCAACTTTCTCAAATTTCGTGGGTGATACCAACAACCGAAATAAAGTGGCCCTTCGAAATCCAAAACTTCAACACTCTTTGGTGTGAAAAAAATTAAGCCATCATTTTTCAAGTGATGATTACCAAGTCCTTCTGAATCCAATGGAGTGTGAACATATTTAAACTCGGTTAAAACGGGAAATCTTTTGTCAACCATTTCTTCGGGACCTTCAAACATTTCAATTGGGAAAGGTGATCCCGTTATTGAAAGGGTTTTCAAGTTTTTAAGTCTTGCGAGATCGCTATAGTCTAATAAACCAAAGCTGTCAACCAATGATAAATGTTTGATACGTTCTGGTATAGGTAAATCAGTTAGACTAGCTTGGTCCCTAAATTGTATTTGTAAAGTATCTAGTTTGGGCAACTTATGAAGAATGCTTGATATTTGTTTTAAGTCGGCATCATCAAAAAATCCAAATTTAACCAGTTTTAAATTTTGTAAGTTGGGAAAAGTATCAAAGGTCATCAAAGAAGTAGTAGCAGTACCAAACATTACAACTTCAAACTTTTCAATAGTGGATGGTAAAAGCCTGAATACTCCAGTATCTATATATTTAAATGTCAATTCTTTCAAATTATGAAATTTTTCGAAAACATGGAATGGAAAACTTTTAAATGTTAAGTTCTCCACGTATTCAGGTAATAAATTAAATAATTCAATATTATCAATATTAGCATATTTCACCCCAAGATTTAAAGTTGCAACATTAATCTTAGATGCATAATTTCTTAAGAAATCAAGGGCATCTATTGCATAAAACTCATCAAGAAAATGAACCGCAAACCCTTTCTTCAAAAATTCGATATTATTATCACAAAATCTAACCAATATAGAATTCATAGGGTGAAGTAACGGAAATCTCTCATCATCACGACGTTCGATTATTTTATCATCAGGAGGTAATTGTTTAAATTTTACTTTCAACAGTTGTGGTAGGATACCCATCCTTGTATAAAAATCAATCAAATCGTCCATCTGATCAAAAATTAATAACTCTTCACATTCATGTCTATCGTCCAACGCAATTGGTAAATAGTAAGAATGTTGATGCTTCTTTAATGTAACATCTTTAAATCGAATCAAGTCTGTAATAATAGGTGCTAACGGCTTCAACTCTGAAAATAAAGGGTACCTGCATAGTGGTAAATGGGAAAGAATTTTAGAAATAATTTCTGGAGGGAACTTTAATAAGTACGATAAAAGTGCCTTGATATCAACGTACATTCTGGCCGAATTAGTTTTAGATAATGGGATTATTAATTGTGAAATACGCCGGGTGAGATGACGTACAGTATCTTATTGACTAGTGTAAAGTTGGAATCATAATAATGCCCAAAACCAGAACCTCATCTCGCACACAAAATTTCTATCAGTAACAGATACACGACTGAGACAAAAAAAAATACGATGTATGTGTATATCTCAGTTTACGAAGAGAGTGTACTCCTACACTCAAATAACTATGAATCATATACGTGAAATAATCAGCTGCAAGAGCTTGTGCTCAACAGAAACGACCCCATCACAAAACCATGATGCAATAACAGCCTTAAATCTGCTGATGCTTTGAATTTTCTCAATTCATCAGTGAGGTTAATGTAAACACTGAATCTAACAAAAAAAAGAGTAGCAAAAGAAGTTGCAGAGTAAACTTTTCCCATCATATAAAGAACAGTTCAAATAATTTTGTCTCTTCTCGTTCGAAAACTGGCACGACTTAGTATGAACAAAGTTTAACAACTCTAGTATACTATTTTGAAATTTGGCTTAATTTTGCACCCAAAAAATTCCATAGTTATGTTTCCAGAATAGAAATTTATTTACTTAGGTTAGATTACATTGAGAAATACTCATATATTTCAGTGTTTATATTAAATTAACAATATATTATTTCTATTAACATTAGAAACTATACAATGTTCTATTTGATCACCATACAAACTCCCGACTGACCTTCTAGACACCAGTGTTTGTTCCTCCCATATAAAAATTTTCTAATAAAAGACGTTCCCGTTTCTCTAAATCTGTAACAAGAACAAGGTCTATTGTTCGATCATTACGTTGTCCTTTGACAAACCTTTGATTATTCTTAGTATAGAGGCATATAATTTGGACAATCTCATATGATGGTAACGACGGGTTTATTAATGTCATTTTTTTGTTACTTGTGGATCTTAATTTAAAAAATAATTGATATTTTCAAACCTCTTGAGACTTATATACTCTTTGGTAATATTACGAATCACTCTATAACTCATTTACAGTATGTGAGTTATTAATACTAAACATTGATGAAACTTGTGAAGAATTTTAAGTAGAGTTCGAGTTATGGTGATGTGTAACAAGACTAAAATCATATATTGAAACAGTAGAAGTCTACCTTACAATGAAAGAGAATACAGTTATACTTATGCTTTGGACTTTGACCCTTTTAAAGCTAGTCCAGTTTATTTTAACGGAAATATATATATATTATCTGTTCCAAAAATACGTAATCAACTAATAAGTCACCATTAGCATCAGCATCTTCACCTTTACAAATATTCATTACAGATATTCTAGTTACCATTAGATTGTTTCTTAAAATGATGCTTTACTATCCGAAGATCGTCTTCTTTTAAATTTTTAAAAGGAATGTTTAATATTACTCCATCATTACGTCGAATTTTGACATATTTTTCATTGTTTATAGTATGCTGGGAAATGATTTCCACTACATCATGCCATGGTAGGTCTGGTATTATTAATTGCATTGTGTATTGCTTATGGATCCTACTTCAAAAAACAGTTGCGGTTTGGAACTCTCTTGAGATTTATATATGCTTTAAATTGAGGACGATAAACTATTTTATGACTAATTTACATGACGAAAGTAATGCATATAATGTTGCAATGTCACTTACGATAAAGCTTAAATAGAGTTGGGGGTTGTGACCTGTAACAATACTGTAAAAGTGTGATCAATTGCTATGCAGAAAGAATTTACATTGAACACAAGAAAATATTGCCGTAATACTTGTAAATGAGGCATTAATTACTGGACCCTATACTACACACACTGTTAATTTGCCTCATTTAATAAACTCAAAAGTCTATTCCCTTAATGCAATATAATTTCCGTGACCAATACCTTGTAATCTATCACAATTTCGCATTTATTAAAGTTTGTGATAATTGGTCGTGCAAACATAAAAAAACCCTTTAGAATAATCTATCACAAGGATTTGAAACACATCCTCTTTCCGACTCCGGGAAGACAGAATAGATTATACTACATCAAAATAATTATACAATTGATACCTAATATTTATTATGATGTTATAAACAGGGGACATGTTTTTATTCTACGATTTCATCAAACAGCATTTGCTTTACTGGTTTATATGAAATGGTTCCAGTTCTCACAATTACAACATTGGTTCTATATTTCCTTCAGGATTTGTTCTCCCCTTTTATCTATGCCATAGACCCGATTTTTTGGGATTTGCAGAATCTATTGACACTGCCCTTTGCCCCAGCGATTCTTAGATCTGTGTTTTCAGCTTCTCCTGCATTTTTATCTTTGTTGTCACGTCATTTGCGGACCTCGATTAGCGACATTGGAATGGCATGTATTTTGCTCGTGATTTCGCTTTCTGCCATAGTGTATTTTGGACAAACGGTACCTAATAATATGAGTAAGATAGAAAATTATGGTAATACTATTTTTGTGCTTAATTTTGTTGAAGATCTTTCGAATAAGGATCTTTCCAATAAGAAACCAACGCCTATTCCCACACTCCGGAAAACTTTTGCACAACGAATTTGTCAACTAATTTCCCACTTGTACTTAGTTGTTGTTGCTGCTTTGAAATCATCAAATACTCAATATCACTTCCCAGTCATTGATATGTCAAAGAAACCTAAAACAATCTTGACTGAAATTGCCCAACTGTTACACAACACAACTTTTGATTCCAATAAATTGCTAGAATCCTTGTTTACTGCAGCGACTGATAAAACTCACTCACGTCTGTTGAAACTCTTGACGCCATATTTAACTTTTAGTTCTTTAACCGAGTTTAAAATTTGGTTCCTTACTCGGCTGGATCCTTCAACTACATACACGGAACAGGAGTTAGAAACTTACTTGGATCAAAAACGTCAAAAGGCACTCCGCAAAGTCTTCAAGCATTCTCCAGCTACCAATTTGCCTGACTTGCACTTGCATCTTTTTCGCATTGCTAAATTGCATATTTTACTGACGGTTCAAGCTTCTGTTATTTTCCCACTTTTGGAATCCACCAGTTGGTCTTCTTACCCTTGGCTTTGCTCCCCTGTCAAAAAAATTTTAAAATTGAATCCAGATATTGACTTTCAAGACTTGCTATTCAAGTTAGCAGATACTCGTTTGTCAGTTCCGTATAGATTTACCCGTTTTAGACTGTCAAATTCGGCTATAATTTCTGCATCATTTACCAGCACCGACTCTGGTCATCTACAAATTATCACTTCTGATGATGACGAGCTTGAAACGTCTCTGACTGAGAGTATTCGTACGGATGAATTTAATAGATAATAAAACTGTAAATGATGTCCTGATACTTTACTAATTTATTATTTTTATATATTACCACAATTATATATTTGCATATAACAACTGATGTATCGTTTGGGTTTCGCAGCCAAAAACAAATCATTGAACTTTTATTTTTAAATTGACAAATAGAAATAATCTCTCTGTCATTTGTAAAAAGTAGAATAAAATAACAAACCAATTAGATCTAGACAACTGATACAACGTTTAAAAAAGGAAACTGCTTGCTTTTAAACGAAACAAAAATATCTTGCTCATTTCCACCCAATCACAAACAGTCAATCCAATCACGTGACTCGGTTGGAAAAAAAACTGGATCTTGAAAAAAAAAAGCACAACAATTTCGTTCAATTGAAAACCAGTGAACACCAAGTTATTGAAAACACGTTAATGATAAAAAATGCAGAATATAGCGAGATCTAACAATGTTATTTTAAAATCTTTGAAATATCTACATTGCCGGAATTCAATTATAAGGACAATTACAACAAATATCCAACCACACAATGACAATACCATCACCATAGACAAGCCATTGGGTACCGGGTCAGGACCGTTTGTGGAAACACCAACTTTCAAACCAATAGGCAATTTGTTACAAGTGACATTACCCCAATCTTCGAAATTGAATCTTCGATCGATTTCAAATTCCGTGATTGGTATTGATCGATTGAATGGTACTGATGATCCAGATCCTGGAATCGTAATCAATGAAAAAAAATCGGTTATTCAATATCAAGAGATATATAGTCCACATAGTCTTAACTTGATACTTCAAGGGAACAACAATAGTACTTACAAATTAATTGAATTGGACAATCAGGATGACAAGGAAGGGAACAATTGGGTTATTCTTAATGAAGGGGATTTGATTGGATGGATTGAAAAATATAAATTGAATATAGAACCTATTGAAATATTGGAGAAGTTGTCCAGTTTACAAGTCAATGGTAATGGATATGTGTTAATTGATAGTGGTAATGAAAGTGATAAAATATTTGAAGTTGTTTTGGGTGCTCACGAAGATATGTTAATCAACGTGAATAGTTTGATTGCAATTAATAAACTGTCACCTTCGACTGCTACTGACTTTAACTTCCAAGTAATTCCGCATATTCACGGGTTCAATACTTCGATTTTTTCTAAGTTGCCGAAAATTTCAATTCCAACGCATGGTATCGTCGGTGAATTGACTAATCCGGTTAGAGACGGGATTCGAAAATTGACAAATCAAATTCAGACAGCTTCAGGCAATTTAAAACAACAAATCAATAGTTACAACTGGTTGAAAGTTACGTTAGAGACCATAAATCGTGGTTATGGATATTTGGTTGTTAAAATTTTCTATAATAGTGAAGGATTCATTTTAAGAAGAAACCCGATTTTCATGAAGATCAAAGGTCCAGCAAAACTAATCATAAATAATAATGAAACAATCAGCAGTAACAAAATTTTCACACTTAAAGAAATCAAGTCAATTATTTAGTAGGTAGAGTTTGTTATAGTGATTAATAGATTTTCAAATTATATTGATTCACATCAGTATGAGGCTAGGAAGCCTTAGGTATCGAGGTCAATTTGTAGAGAAATAAACAAAATGGAATATGGGCTGATTTAAATGGCAATCTTTTAAGGAGTAATATTAAGACGTGGTGCACCATATTCAAGACAAGTTGAAATCAAAGTGTTGTGGTGGTGGTGCTGGGACCTCAGAGGCGGTTCTAAAATTAAATCGTCCTGCATATAAGTCAGTATACGAATTGAGATAAAATTTTTTTGTAGATTGCCAATCAATCAATAGCTTTCCCACGGTTTTTTTTGTTTTTTTTTTTTTTTGCTATTTCCTCTTTTTATATATATATATTTCTTGTTTTCATTCTAAAAGAAGAATTGGTAATATACTTCATATAGATATATTTTTTATTCCTTTGGTCAGATGGAGCTTTCAAAAATTACTTCTCCAGAAGATTGGGTATATTTTGCCAAAGGTGCAGCCAACATTCTATTTAAGTACACAGGCAACAACGATTATCTAAAACACAAATTATTACGGTTGAGATTATTGAAACAACAAGAGGAATATATATCCACCTGTGAACTATACGACTTTATTGAATTGAAATGTAAGAATTTGTTCCCACATCAAATTATTGATATTCAATTGACCGTGTTGGACGTGGACTTTGTTGATCGATTGAATAGCCAGGGCCATAAGTTAATGGTGAGTGAGAGATATGGGTTGTTATTACCTAATATATTGGATGGACGATACAACAAGTTATCATTACTGAAAAAATGCCAATTGTACTACAATGACGAGAGTGATAAAGATATCAATTCTGTCATATTTGAAATCAAACCAAAATGGTTGTATGACAATTTTACTGATAATTATTGTCGTACTTGTTCATTAAACCAATTAAAGAATGTCCCAAGACACTTTTGTCCATTGGATTTGTTATATAAGGAAACCATTGATGAAGGGTTGAATGATTTGTTTCTGGAGATTCCTCACGATATTTATCTCAAAATTGAAAAATTGGTCCCCTTGAAAAAGTTATTTAAAATATATTTGAATAATCCTGATAATGTATTTCAAAAAATGAAACAATATCAAAAGATAAACAATAAAAACGATCTAATCAAAAACTTGACTTCTTCAGAAGATGTCTCACAAAATTTATCGTTAGTGATGACTTTGAGAGATGTTGGGTTGTTTATAAAATTTGAGAAATTTGACAAAGATAATCACCTTCATACTTCACATAATAATATCAATAATGTCTATTGCGTAAAAGACGATATTGATGATCAAATTCAAAACCAGAGTACTGAATGCGACGACAATGACAAATTCTTAATCACCTGTAACATTTATGACTTGGATTTGAAATCTAAAATGAAATATAAGTACTGGTTGAAAGTTGAAAACGATTTGCAAGAAATATATAATAGTTCAAACCCAAATTGGAGATATTGCATCAAGTACGATCAAGTAAATCATTAAAACTTAATTTGCCTAGCTGCAAAAGTTTATATAGATAGTACATACAATTACCTGTTTTTGTTAATTACACGACCCCCAACAAGTGTAGTCCTACATTCTAACAGAAATATAAAAATTCCAAAGGGGGGACGTTTCCGAACCCTCCTTTATTGTTATGACACAATATGGGTATTCTGTTCCTATGCGGGGAAATGATGAACGAATGAATTTCCGAAGTTGTCTCGGAGATTGGTTTGATTATATTTTGCAACTGGATCACATGACTTGCAGAACGAGCTACCAAAAAATCTGAAATTGACAAGGAGAGTGGTTTATCGGATTGAACAACGAATTGCGCAATTCTTGATTGTCGTTGCGGAACAACCTCCTTTATAAAAAAGAGTCAATTTACGCGTCTCTCAAAAATAGAATGACATTTCAGTAGATCTTTCTTCTATGTAAATTAAACAATAACATCAAGAATGCAATCAAAAATAAAATAAATTATAAACAATGTAGAATAAAATAAGTCATGAAAAAAAGTACGAATAGTATATATATATAAAAGTGTTCACGAATAAATCGATAAACAAATTAACGACTTACGCTCACCCCCTTCTGATGCTACTCCCTGTCTACCAGACATCTTCTTGGTATCTATTTTGAACTTTCCAAGATTTAACCAATTCAGCAGCCTTTTCATTAGGAATTTCTCTGTGTTTTGCAGCAATCTTGACAATAGCAGCTTGAACATCTCTTGCCATTCTACTTGCATCACCACAAACATAAATAGTAGCACCATCATTCAACAATTCATTTACAATGGCTGCATTTTCCAAAATCTTATCTTGTACGTAAACTTTCTTACTTGGATCTTTTCTTGAAAAGGCATTGAACATTTCAAATTTGTCACCTAAAACACTAGCATATTCTGACCATTCTTGTTTGTACAAGAAATCGTCTTCTTCATTTCTACAACCGTAGAACAATACAGTCTTACCAACATTAACACCATTCTTAACTTGTTGAACTCTTTCTCTAACAAATCCTCTCAATGGCGCAACACCAGTACCTGGACCAATTAAGATGACTGGAGTAGTGGTGACTTTTGGTAACTTGAAATTTGATCTTCTAACATGAACTGGCAATTTGAATTTGCTGAACTTGCTTCTTGGACCTTTCAAATCATAATGGACAACTGGTTTATCGGATTTGTTATTGTTTTGTTCTATTTCAATGTTTTTCAATAAATTCGTTACGACACCAGTAACAACTCTACCATCAGCTTCTACTTCTGATTCAACGACAGCGGTGATATTAATAGTTTGCTTTTCACTTAATGAAGACGAGGAGATAGAATAATAACGAGGAGTCAAGTGTTGCACATTTTCGATAATAAATTCAAATGGAACATCGACCCATGGTTGACCATTGGAGGCAAATAATAAAGCATCGGCGATATTAAACTTCTTACGGGTAACTTTGGCGGCAAACTCTTCTTTATCATTACCAACTTTACTTAAAACGGCTTTTGTCTCTTCATCAGGAGCAAAACCAGCAATGGATAAAAACAATTGTCTAGAAACTGGACCTGAAATTTCCAAATGGTGTCTGATAATAGCACCATAAGTGATAGGATTTGGGAATGGGATAGAGTAAGTAGAATCCAAGGCCTTCAATTGAACAACAGTTTCTTCTTTACCTTCCAAACCAAAACATTTCAAAAAAGTCTTGATGTTTTCATCGGAATTGGATGGCCAAACAGCTAAATGATCACCAGTGGTATATTTCAAGTTGGATTCAGAAATATCAAATTCGACATGAACACATTTTCTTTCCTTGGAGTTAAATAATTCTTTAGTTTTAGTGACTTTGGCCAAGTAAGGGTGCAAATGATCAAATGGACCTTTAGTCAAATCAATTCCTTCGGACTTAATGTATTTCTTATTTGGTTCACCAAGAGAAACTTCACTGTCATCAACAGTCAAGTCATCACGTTCAGTCAATTTAACATTTGGTTCGTATTTCAATTCTTTTTCTTCGAAATTCAAGTCATTTTTCAAGGCATCAAATACCCCGTCTTTCCAAGACAAGAAATCTTCATCCAAAGTGCCAACACCATCGTCACCTTCACCATATTCAGCAAATCTGTCACCACCTTTTTCTTCCAACAATCTGTTGAATTTTCTACCAATTTCATTGTAGAATTCATAAGTGGAATTACCCAAACCAAAAACAGTAAATTTCAAAGTACTCAAAGTGTCAGCTTCATCGGTCAACCAGGTGTGGAATTCATCTGCATTATCAGTTGGTTCCCCTTCACCGTAGGTTGCCACAATGAAAAATACCAAAATATCTTCACCAATGTCACCAAAATTTTCAAAATCGTAATCAGCAAAATCGGCAACCATTGATTTCAAACCAAATCTTGAATGCAATTCACGGGATAATTTGTTAGCGTAATCTTCTGCGGTACCTGTTTGGGAACCAAATAGTAACAACGTATTCTTGTTATTCTTCTTCAACACATCCAATATGTTTCTGGAGTTGCTTCCGGAGTCATTGGTAAGGAACCCAGTGTCTTGCGGTTTGTCAAGAAATTGATTCTTGGCAAAGTAGGCAGCCACTGCAACAGCTAAGGTTATTATAACGTATAAATCTAATTTATCTAATGCCATGATTTAAAAACTCTGATCTCTAGGTCTTGTATTGTGATTCACGATAAGCAAGAAGGAAATTTATATCCCAAAATGTAAAATTGTAATTGAGGAAAATGAATTGATTATTAAAGGCTCCAACAAAAAGAATGTTGCCACGGACAAAGTTGAAAGAATGGAAAGAAAAGAAGTTTGAAATGTTGGAAGATTTTTTAAATTTTTTAATTTTTTTTCTGCTTTTGTCGTGGGGGCTTTTTATTGTCTCTGATTATGTTGTTGACTTTGCGCTTGGTTACGGATTTACTGTTGTTCAACGGATTCATACAACAACACGCCATCTGGAACGAGAAAAAAGATTTGGAACGAGCGACAGTCGGTGTGAACTGTGGGCGGGAACGGGTAACGGCCGGAGCCAGAGGCAGAAAAATATTACTTTTAGCGGAGATTTTATTTTGTGGGTGTGGAAAAAAAAAATTTGTACCCGACAAACAAATGTATGGAAATTATCACAAGAGATTGTAGAAACAATGTTGACTTATTTTTTTCCATTCCTGTTCAACGCAGGGACATAAGCTTACTTTTATGTCCGGTGTATGGGGCTTGTTTGTAACCCCCCATTCGTGAGATACAGTGCTATGTTTGTTTATGATCTGTGGTACCTTGCCTTTCCACAGAGTATCTCTTTTTGACAAATGTGGGAATCTTCTTAGTAGAGAAATCAGCAAACCCCCCCAACTAAGATAGTATTGATTGTCTTGGACCCGCTAATACCTCAAATTCCACATAGATCTTCATTCAAAGTCTTTTGCTGTAAAACCAGGACAATGGTTTTCCCTTTTAGCCAAATTTTACAGTTCAGTTGCCGTTCTCTCTCCCTGAGTTTCAGATTGCATATCAGTTTTATTGTTTGTATGTCTTCATTGTTCACCACTTTTATATCATCATCTTCTCTTCAAATATTCTAATTTCAATATTTAGAGCTGTATCTATTTATGTCAAAACAGATTCCGTGTCAATCAACCAAGATATTACGACCCTGCCCAATTCTCCGCAAGTCGCAATTTATTTCCTCATTGGGCAAAATCATGAGAATCAAATCAATGCGACATACGGAGTTTGAAGAAAAGCGGAAAAATAATATTATGCCAGCAATCGTGGTAGTGGTCGCCGCCGCCCCCAAACGCCCCACCACCTCCACTCCCACTTATAGTTGCAGATATCGTGCGCCAGGAGGGGGCAGTTAAAAAAGTCATATGATAATTTTTCAACCAGTACTGCTACAAACCATACACTGTGATTGTTGAACTATTGTTCTGATTATACACACCGTAAATTACTACTTTCTTGATTGTTTCCATTTCGAATAATTGACCGTTTTACTTCTTAATTTTTAGAATTTCATCCTTATCTGAATCCATCCTTTCAACCTTAATGTGAAAAGCTTATTCATCCCCCTGGATAAAGATCAAATGATGCCGTATGGACCCTCGTTCTCACTCTTGATCTTACTGATCACATGAAGTACGTTGTTGAGATCGATTGATAATATATAGAATATCAGTAAGAGAAATCTTCTCCATTGGCGGGTTTCCATTTTGATCATAGTGTTTTTTAGTTAGTTTCTCTATCTAGAAAGATATGTGCTATAAAAGATTTTGAACAAGAATCGGACAGATGTGCCATAACTGGTCCATTCTTCTGTTTTGTATATTTAAACCAAGTATCAGTTTGCTAGAGATGAAAACTAATAATTTATATCTCGTTCAGCTTCAAGATTTATTAAGTTGATAGTTTTTATTGCTGATTTCTTTACGACTATGTCTTCCTACACTTGTATATCTAACTCTAAGAGAAACGTTGAATAACTATTGCTGGTCTTCTGGTTCCTGACTGTTTCCAACAGTCGACGTATTCCCGTCGGTGTTTTCCTCAACATTGCTTAATACCACTCCATACACTCTGTCGATTGTTACCACTGCTTGTTCACTGATGTTAGAATCAAAATTCTCACCATAAATGATCTTGATGTACTCAAACACACCTTCAGGTGAAAATTCAACCAACGATCTCTTACCAATTGAATAGTCAACGATATTGTCCAGCTCCGACTTGCCCTTTATGGTATTCTTAATGATGTAGTCCCTCTCGCCTAATTCTTTGAGTAACTCTTCGCTATTCAAATTATAATTACTGTTCTTGTCATTGAGGTTACTACTGATTCCAAATTTGTGAAGGGTTTTCAATAGTACCTGTTCGTTAACATGGTTTTCGTTTAAAATGATCAATGAAATTATTACCAACATGATCCCAGTTTTAACCAACTCATAATGTGAACCCGGAACAGGTGTCTTTGAATACTGTGGCAAAAAGAATTTGTTGCTTCCAATATCTATTTTTTTGACACAAGTCATCAAATTATCATTCCATATCTCTCCCAAAATGTCTCTTGATTGTCTCAGTAGATTACTTACGACAATGTATGGTTTCTTTTCAGACGCAACTTTCCTTGATTTTAGTTCTTTTTTATCTCTCGGTTTGATAACTGGTGTTTCTTCGATTTTTAATCCATACACTTCAGATAATATCACATTTGCTTGTTGAACAATCTTATCCGTGGTGAGCTTCCTCCCTAAATTATGTTTGATATTCTTTCTAATCACATCTGCTCTAGTGGTTCTTCCAACTAATTCTCTTGACAAGAACAAACGTACTACTTGACTAACAGCACGTTCCATTTCTCCTTCATCCAAAGGCGTAGGAGCTTCTTCGTGTCGTTTCTTGCGCTTGTTGTATTTCACTTCCTCTTCATCAGCTTCATCGTCGTCATAAGGTTCGTCATCTTGTTCGACACTTGCTTCTTCATCGTCGTCGACAAAATCTGATAGTTCACTCAATGGGATCTTTCTTTTCAACCGACTCATGATAAAATATGTTTCCTGTTAGTGGTGCTATCGTTGTTGTGAGGAAGAAAGAAATGAACAGAAAACGCCCAAAAAAAAAAAAAAATCAAATTCTTCGGAAGTCGCGTGTAAAATACGCGTGGTTCGTATTGTTATCTGGGAGTAGAATTAACAAAAGGGTAATTGTCATTATACGACCAGTGTGAGTGTTAACAATTTCCGCACAAGCTCAAAGTCACTATTTATCTTATTATACACTGCACCTACAACTCAGATCATGATATTAAAGATATTGCACCTATTTGAGTGAATTTATTGTTGTGTGATGATAAGCTACCAATTGTAATTGTAGTATATACACGACCGGTTCTAGAACGTTTTTTTGCAGTAAAGTTATAAAGTCCTTAAAACCAACTTCAAATATATGCTAAATGTTTTTCCCCGCCTTTCAAAATTTTCCCTTCCTATTTTTTGTTCTTTCTTTGAATTAATTGATTTGATCTCACTTATATTTGATATATTCTTCCCAATCAAATCTTTCATTCACCTTTATTTGTTTGTATGATAATTGGATAAGTCCCTTCCCAAACAAGGATTTACCCAATCGTCATTATTAAACTACAGTTGTCAAACTTAATATGGAAGAGAAAGGCAAGCGTGAAAACTCAATTCTACACCCACTAATAAATAATAATCAAACTACAAACTCAAAAGAAGAAACAAATATTAATGGCTACAACATCAACATCAATGGTGCTTTACCTAGCACACATAAACCTCCGCAAAAGAGAGCAATTTCAAAAAATATAGGTTACCCGCCGGTTTACAATTTTAGTATTCCTGCTGCAAATACACTCAACAGCAACAACACAAATAACAACCACAACAATCCAACAACGAAAATAACATCTGGACTTCCCATTGCACCAGATGGTTACATCTATGTAAAGGGTTATAGTGGAGGGTCTACATCTGATAACGTCCCTAGAAATATGCCAAACTACTTCCCAAGAAGAGGGACTTCAATCTCAAATAATTATACGGAATCATCAGGAGTAGCACCAGCCCCATTACCAAATACGTGTGTTCAACTTCCACCACCCCCACCTCCACCTCCTCATCTCACACCTCCAAATCTACAGTTACAATCACAACGTGATCATGGTTCGCTAATGCCAGCACAGAATTTTGAGGTTTTTAATACTTTGAATCCTAGAAAAGCCCCCAATATGACATATAAAGAAAAAATCTTCAATTGGATGTCTACTATCCCGCAGTTTAATAACAGAGAGAACAACGAGATTTACATCGACTGTTACCCTGGTGTTATATCAACTAGTGGTACTCCTAGCACTTCAGATGATGATATTGACTTGGCTGACATTGAAGATATCTTAGAATTGCAAGCTCGTAAAGTCACGAGATATGTAACTAGACTATATATCCGCGAGCCTGAAAATTGGGATGATATACCCGAGGAAGATGATGTTGATGCTGGTGAAGACGATGAGGATGAAGATGAAGAAGGTGATAATGAAGACGACGAAAACGACGACGACGAAGATGATGAGGAAGGTATTTATGGGTATAGAGTTGATTTGAAGATTGCTTTCGAAACTGATTAAAAAAAAAAAATACCTTTGCACTATGAAATTGCATTAGTTTTAATTCTTTATTTTCATGTATTCCTTGTATGGTGTGTATATACTACTCCTATAAATACAAGTCCAACTCTTCTAACTTGTAACTCAAATCATCCTCATCGGGCAATTCTTCTATTCTTGGATAACACGGCACCAATGCGTCACTACATTGAACATATGCACTATTATAGATCTTCCAATACGGAGCACGGACTTTTCGTGCTGGATGAAATAAACCTGCCCATATATAATTTGTAAAGATCCCATTACCAATAACCACTCTTAATGCATCTATACTTTCCAAAATACTTCTAATCACATGAGGAGAAGTCTCAAAAATGTTCGGAATAATTAAATTCAAAAAATGAATAAACACATCACTATAATCACTATTGGTCAACCCTACGCAATTCAACGCAATATGCGAAACAACCGTGGCTGCGGTTTGACGATGTACCAAATCTCTATCCGTTAATGCATCTTCCAATAGCGGTGTGATGGCAAATAAGTAATCTTTGGTAATGTCTCCATCTAAATATTCAAACATGAAACTCATTGCTTTCAATACCCCATTCTGTACATTTTTTTCCGGTATCCTATATTCATTCATCACAACTGGCAACACGGTGAATGGTAAACATGTCTCGGCGACTATCCCCATTGCTACCGCGGTACATACTCGCAATTGACGTTCCTGGACTCGTAAATTGTTAAGGAGCATAACTATCACGTCTTGTGGGCCTATGGTTTTGGCAATGTATCCAAATGTATTGTTTGCTGCTATTCTAATTCTTTTCCGTTGTGCTTTCAACATTTCTAATAAATCAAAACAAATACGCATCCATTCTTTGGCATTGATTGTTTCAGAATTCTTTTGAGCTATCAATCCAACTAATTTGATACATGCTTCTTGTACTTTCTCGTGACGGTTTTTCAAAATGGGCGTTAATGTTGGTAGTATTTGGTTTATGGAAGGGTTCGACATTGTGTATAATGTTGATTTGTCTATGGAATCAAGACATGCATACAATGCATTTAAAATTGATCCGAGAACTTCAGGGTACACCTCACCCAACGATTCATACAATATTAAAATCAATTTCAACAACAACGTATCATCGTGTTCTGAACATTGCTTAATTACTGGGGCAATGATTGCAATCAAATCTGATGCCTGTTGTCTGATCTCCGGCAACTTGTTTTTCATTCTGTACAATACAGTACTTAATATTGAATTCAAATGTGGCTCCAATCGAACATTCAACGCATTTGCCAAGTTCCCAAAACACGTCAAGTATACTCTATGTTGTATGGTTTGTTTTTGGAATGTAAACAAAACTCCATCAACTAATTTTCTATCCAATTGAGGATCCATACCTATCAATTCTTGACTATTATTAGATATCAACTTATTAATCGCTTCAATAGCTAATCGACGTAGTTGTTCATTATCATCTTTGCTGAAGTACACTATATGTTCCAACATATTCAAGAAATCAAACTTTGTTGCGAGATGGTTCGTTGCTTCTACTACCAATCTAGTGATCTGAACTGAATCTGAAGCAGTACGCCTATTCCAAAATGCATTCACAAATGGTTTTATAATTTTTGTTTCGTATTCAGGTATTAATTTTCTGGATAATGGTAATCCTAACATTATTCTCAATATTGTTTTCCTCATATCTTCATCTGGTGATTTGAATTCACGAGTTATAATATGCATGATTTCAGTAGTATAGTAGTTGGTGTATTCTTCATAGTTGGAATCATACGTCATTAATGGAATAATAGAACCAATGCATTTTAAAAAACTAGCTAACCCTTTCCCTCTCTGTCTTCTAATCCCAAACCAAATGGGTTCTAAAATAGGTTCAAATGAGTCAATCCCATATGGAGAAACATTTTCCGCCAATTGTGCCAATGTCAAAGCAGATATAGTTCTCACTTGTAGTGACTCGTCATTAATACACGGTTTCAAAATCTCCACTATAGTTGAAAGATATGGCAAAATAGTGGCACCATTCCCCTGTCCCAACATAATACATAATTGTTGAATTATTTTTATCCCCGTGTGTCTAGCAGTCCAGTTACTTTTTGATTTAATCACTGCTCTCAAAAAAGGTAAAAAAGTCTTGATACCTAAAGTATTGGCCACAATAGCAAATATCCTTGCCGTTAAGTTTCGAACGTATTCATCAACATGATCCAAATCCGGTCTTAGTGTAGATATAATATTGCCTAACCCAGCAGCTTTTGTTAAACTAGATACAATTTCTCGAGTTTCTAATCGAATAGTCGGATCCTCGTCAATCAAAAATGGGGATATTACGGAAAGAATCTTGGAAGTATAAGGTCGGATCAATTCATCTAATTGGAAAATAACCCTCCCGATCATTTTCACTAACAAGTGTCTTTCTTGTGGGTCCAAATTTGGTTCCAATAGTATAGGTAAGATTTGATTTAATAAAACTTTAGGACCGAATTTGACTGCATTATTTGTCAATTGTTTCATTGCTCGTTTACGCGTTATTGGTGATCCATTTTTAATTTTCAATACTAATTTCATGGCATTCAATTCTTTCTTTTCTTCATCATTTAATGAATCTTGTTCAACGTTCATTAATTTACCGAAATATTTCATATCTTCTCTTTTAAAGAATTCTAAACCTTTCACCCCGGGCACATCTGTAGGGACATCAGTTGATGCGGATATGCCAACTGATTCATTCTCTTGTGGAATATAATATTCCGACGACGTTATTACGTCTGATACATCGGGTGGTAATTCGGAATCTAGTTGTTTGAAATCTGCTGGGGGTAGTACTTTCACATATCCAGGTGGCAATATCTTATCAAGTATCTCATCAGTCAATGGAATCCCATTGACAACGGGCACTTTACCTGTTGTCAATTCTTGAATAAGTTTGGATGTATTTCTAGTTGCTATTTCCTTGTTCTTCTCTAATTCTTTCTGCTTGTTGTATTCTTCCGGGGTGACATCCCATCTTCTCTTTCGTGTCCTTTGAGGTAGTGGTTCTTCTTGGGATGGCACAACCTCAACATCTTCTTCGCCCTTTTCCTCCTTTTCTTTAATCAATTTCCCTACCCTGATCTCTTCTCTTTCTAAATTTCTTTCATCCATGATCTGCTTGTACGTCTTTTCATTATCTAAATTCAAATCAATCGACCGTTGAAATCGTTGCTTGTTGTAACTGTTTTTATTGATGATGTCATCTTGTAACTTATCCATTGGTGTTGATACATCTCGGGCAAACTCCTTTTCAAGCTCCCTATTTAAAGTATCCGGAATAGAATAATTCCCAACCAAGTTCTTCTTCTGGTTCTTCCGTTGTGGCATTGGTTTGTTGATGTTGGGAGGTTACCAATCGTGTGGTTATATTCGCGGTATCCAAAATTCAAATCTCATCGAGATATTTTTTTTTTCAAGCTTTTTGAATTGTCTTTCAATCAAACATATCAATCCCAAACTAATAATGTCCTCGACATCTCAAAATGCGACTGTACTTTTAACTCGTTTGTTATCACTTAAGGAAAGCTCGTCGTTTCATTTGATTTTAGATTCATTAACTCAGTCCGCATACTATTTACTACAAGAGTATGCCCATAGATGTTCGAAAGCCACGAAAATCATTTACTTATCTTATGAAACAGTTAACAAACCAGAATATGCTAATGAATTTATAGATTGTTTAAACATTTCGTTTGATCAAGTGATTAGCAAAGTTCGTGCGTTATCATCGTCTGACTCTATCCAAAAACTGCTTATCATTATAGACTCCTTAAATTATATCCCCAGTGATAATTTGGCTCAGTTCATTGCTCAACTAGTGGGCCCCACAATCACTCTAGTTGGAGTGTATCACACTCAAATCCCGCAACCCGTTACAAAGAATCCAAACTATCCTAGTTCAGAAACATTATTGACATATGTTGCAAGCACGATATATGAATTACATCCCATCATACCTGATTCTGTTGATGACGAAGAATTGGAATCGAAAATCAAGAAATTGACATTCCCAATTAATTGCAATTTGAATAGTGAGGTTTTTAAAGTTGTTCTTACCTATAGAAGAAAATCGGGACGTTCATTGATATATAAACTTAAAATAGACTGTTTGAATCATGAACATGAGATTTGGAAAGAGAAAGATGAATCTCAATACTTGCCTGAAGAAGATGAGAGTTTGTTAAAAGATCTAACTACATTTAATTTGACTACTAGTTCTAAGCAAAAACTAGCTCGTGAACAGGTTGAGTTACCATTTATGCAAGCCCAAGAATCATTGGGTTCTGCTGGTGGTGCAATTGTATACGAGTTTGAAAAAGATGATGATTATGATGAAGAAGATCCTTACGAGGATCCTTTCTAAGGACATAAATGTATAGCAAAACTATGTATAAGTAATAAAAGGTTATATATTAATTACTCTTTGCCGGTGACTTCTTTAGCTTCATTTGTTTCTTTGACTTTTTTACCTTTGAGCAGGTCTACGACAGACTTTATATTTCTTTTCAATTTAGCCAATTTGGTATTCGCTGCCACTTTTTCAAATTCTTCTTCTGTGACAACTTTCTTGGTCAACAAGTTGTATAAAGTTCCAAATGCCAAGGATAATACAGTACATGTCATTATGATGACATTGTAAGGCATTGAAAAATCAGGTGTTGGTAATGTTAACAATAAACTTGTGGTACGGAATTCATACACTTTTTCATTTTCATCATCAAAAATGGATATCACTGCTGGCTCGACATCAAATCCATGATTTGCATCAGGAGGATACTCACGGTACAATAACAATGATTTATCAAATTCGTATGACATAGCCAAAGTCAGCTTTGGTGGAACTTCCATGATTAACTCCATATGAGATGGTCTTGCTCTATCAACAGCAGGGCGGAAGTAAACATTTTTAATATATTCATCGTGAACAGGAACCTCAAACAGACCTGTTGAGTTCTTCAATGTTAGTTTCAATGTATGCAAGTATAACCTCATGAACCATGGAGTGGACTCAAAATAGACAAACTTCACCTTTTTGTCAGTCGGATTAGTAAAGACGGTACGCAAACCACCCTGATCCAATGAATAACCTGTTAAAGAACGAGAAGCATATAATGGAGGCTGCTCAATTGGCAAAACAGTTGAACTATTACCTGTAATGAATTTAAAATCATATAACAAATCTTCATGCAAATACTGCACAATTTTACCCTTTTGAACATCACTCAATGAACCTGCTTCAACCGAATTATCCTTCTCTCTGATCAACATAATATTCCAGCTTGATGGTTCAATGTCAACGGAGATCTTTGAAACTAAGTCATCGTCTGCAAATGCTGGACCCCTGATCGGTCTTCCATATATGGTTTCTAATGTCCATTCCATATTGACTGGATCACTGAGTGGGAAACATTGCCAAGAATTGTAGGTCTTTTCCATATCACATCTCAATTCTTCACCTGGCGTTGGTCTTGCAATACCACCTTCCTTCTTTTTACGGATTGATCTCATTATATCGACAACCTGGTTGACAGTTTGATGCAATTTTAACACGCATTGGTTGTTAGCGTCACAATCTGTAATCACGTCGATAGACATTCCATGCCACAAGGAATCAAAAACCTTGTGACCATCCAATAGGGATGCGATTCCTGATTTCCCTCTTGTTGGCAATAATTTCAAAAACGGAGTTAAATTTTCAGTACATACAGGTTCACTTGGTAATGCTGCACGCAATAAGTACAATCTATTTCCCTTTTCTGGGGCATAGTTGTCTTGATTAACTTCTTGAATGGCATAATTAGGATAAGTAGTGATGTGGTCGTCAATAAAATTCAATGATGCACAGAAGAACCCAGACAATGTCTTTGTCAATTTCAGCCAACTACGTTTTGCGGCTTCAACATTAGGTGCTTCAATAACTGCTGACACTTCCACACCAGTGCCTCCACTGTATTTCCCATTAAATGGCAATTGGCCCCATGAATCTGCATCCCACCAACCCTGGGTGAAACGCAATTGCAATTGTTTAGTGTTGGTAGACTCTATTATCAATCCCAAAGCATTTGGAAAATAGTTGTAATGACTTATTCTTGAATTTTCAGAATCAATGGTTGAGTTGTAATAATCTATCTGAAAAGGAGACGATTGAACATCAAATTCGAAATTGGTTAGTAATCTATTTCTTGGTAACGGTTTCAAATGGAGGTGTTCTTGGAAGTCTCCCTTCTCCTGTATAGACTGTGCGGCATATGATAAGGGTAATATCAATGCCGACAATAGTATTGATGTTTTCATGCTGGTGATATGACTTATTGGTAGGTAAAGATCACTCCAATGTACTCCTCCTTCTCCAACATGTATACACCTTGAAAAAAAAAAATGTAAGTGTGTGGTTTGTTCACTGCCAGATAGTTGTGTATTTGGTGCACGACCTCCAGTGTTTATAATAAACGCGCATTTTTGCTTGTTTGCTTGTTTTGTTTATGTTTTCATTTTCATAACATCTCTCTTCTATCAACAGACAAGAAGAAAATTTTACTCTCCGCTTTTAGACAGACAACTATTTACTACTCAACCTAAGTATGGTATTTGATAGAGTGCCACAGGCAGCAAACATTCAACTACTAGAGCTGCAGAAAGAGAATATCCAACCCTTAAGTGGCGGCCGGTCAGCTACCAAGTTAACAAAAGCATTGACTCCTCGACCAAACTCGGCATCCTCAGTATCAACCTATCATGACCGTAAAGTTCAATTAGAAAAGGAAAGAGATGAATTGGAGTTACAACTAGTGCAATCTGAAGAGTTTGATGATCCTTTACAAGTCTATATTGAATACATCAATTGGGTACATGACAATTTTCCTCAAGGTGCCAATACTGACAGTGGCTTGGTGATATTATTAGAAAAATGTACATCGAAGTTTAGAGATGTGCCGCATTATAAAAACGATCCAAGATATTTGAGAATTTGGTTAGAGTATACTAATTACTCGGACTCACCTAGGGACATATATGTTTACTTGGCCAAGAAGGAGATTGGGAACCAACTAGCATTGTATTATGAAGAATTTGCAAAATTCTTGGAATTACAGAAAAAGTACACTGATGCTAACCAAATATATGAATTAGGCATACAATCAAACGCATTTCCCTTGAAGAGACTACAGCGATCTTATGATAATTTTCAACAAAGGCGTCATCTAGAAGTGAATTCAATTTCTACGACGTCTGAATTTGTGCGAGAGGCTCTAACGTTGAAGAGAGGTTCAATAATAGAATCGAACGAACAACGAGAACATCACCATCCTTTAAATAAAAAACCAAAATTGGAAGTTTTCAACGACGATGACAATGATCATAATCAAAGTGTTCTTCACTCAATCTTTGGCAGCGCATTGACAGAAGATATCAAATTGAACTCGACTAAACAAAGGATTAAAGAGAACGTTGTTTCGGCAACGAAATGGCAGGGACAAGTTTTGAAACAAAAAGTTCCTTCTCCTCCTAATTCATCTGGTAGTAAAATCCCAGTTTTCCGTGACGACCAACCAGAAGAAATCCAAACCAGAAAATTCATTCAATTTGATAAAAACAACCGTGCATATACGTTGATTGAAACCCCTGGAAAGAAACCAGAAAAAGTCCTTGTTAATATGGATTTGATATATCCGGATGAATCTCAGGAATATAGCTTGTTAGAATTACTCGTTCTTTCAAGAAGAGCCGAACAACCAAAATTGAATCCACAACATAGTAATGAAGTGGTTGATGATGATACAAAGACAATTACATTAGCATTAAACGATTCTAGTACGCGGAAGTTTCGCGATCCTACGATAACAATGAATGGCAATATAGCAAATAATGAACTACAAAGCATATACAATGATGCAGGGTTTGATTATAACTTTGCTGATGAAGAAGAAAAACTACATGAACCAACAGTGACTAACTATGATGGATTTGTCACGGAGACTGTAAATATGCCAGCAGTTGTTAACCAAAATTTAATCCCAACACAAGTTGATAATCCTCAAATTGGTTTAGTTGCAACTCCGCCAACGGACAAAGAGGATTTTGAAGATGAGCATATGGTGAGTTCACCTTTTGTTGACGAACCATTTGTCAATACACAACCAATAGATCCATTTGACGTTTCCCTTCAAGAAAATTTTTTAAATAATTTATCGATACCAATCACCACGTATTCAGGATACTATGATGAATCGACAAAAAAAGTTGATAGAATAAGAAAATTTAGAGAAATCACCAACAAGAATCAAACAATTAATCGAGGATCACTGCTGGCAATTATTGATTATTGTGGTCAAGAGTTGTACTGTGTATTGCATGAGTTGGGAAAAGGTGGATATGGGTTTGTTTATTTAATAGAGGCTGGTTCCAATGGAGACCTTAAGGCATTGAAAGTTGAGGCACCTTCAAGTAGGTGGGAATTTTATATCTTACACCAAATTCACCGTCGATTAGTTGCCCAGTCTTCACAAAACAATAAGAAGTTTTTCATTTGTGCGGAAGCATTGTATTACTTTCAAGATGAAAGTTTTTTGGTATTGGACTATTGTAGTCAGAGCACATTGTTAGACGTGGTTAATAATTACAAAAACCAAGGATCATTAGTAGATGAATGTCTAGTTATATTTTTCACCGTTGAACTATTGAAAGCATTAGAGTCATTGCATTCGGTGGGTATTTTGCATGGGGATTTGAAAGCCGACAATTGCATGGTTCGATTTGATTCGGTGGATGATCACGAATGGAGTGAGTCCTACGATAGAAACGGCGGGTTTGGATGGTCGCGCAAAGGTATCACATTGATTGATTTTGGAAGAGCAGTGGATCTAACTTTCTTCTCCCTGGGAACCAGATTCATTAGTAATTTTAACACAGATGAGCAAGATTGTCCTCAAATGAATCAAGGCATTGCGTGGACGTATGAAGCGGATTACTATGGGTTAGCTAGCATCATTCATACGTTATTATTTGGTCATTATATAAAGATACGGAATGATAATGATAAAGTGAAACTAGTGGCTTCATTCAAACGATATTGGCAGTATGAATTATGGCAGGAGTTGTTCGACTTATTATTGAATCCATATACACCAGCTGAATCTCGTTATTTGCCACGGACTGAAGATCTAAGTAAGATTCGAGGTCGGTTTGAAGAATGGTTAGAAAAGAACTCGAAAATGAAGTATTTGAAAGGACTTATAAAGATTGTTGAAGGAGAATTAAATTCGATAAATAGAGCAAGAGTTAATTAGAACAATAAATATGATACTTTTTTTTTTCTACTTGTATACTAATACATATTCTTTTCCCTTTTTGTATAATTTCAGGCTACTTTTCTATAATTCAACTATGGTTATCTTTTTGCAAATTATTCAATCTCTCATCAATAATTGCATTCACATCTTCGTCTGATTTTTTCCCCAATGCATTTGAAATTGACCATCCACGAGACGACTTGGTCCTAACTTTTACTCGCTTACCACTTGGAAGTATCTCGTATCCATTCTCAAACTGTTGTGAATGAAGAGCAAAATCACTTGAGTATACATTAACACCTTCTCCACTTGGTGGTAACTCATGATCCATTGGATTGGTCCCTGCTCGTTTCCTACTGATTGCAGATTGTTGATCATCACTGCTATATCGGTCATTATTGGCTTTTAGCTGAGCATCAATTTTAGAATCTGAACCACCAAATTTTCTGCGGATATTTCCGAAAAGATTCAAAATGAGCATCTTTGTCGTTGATGGATCTCGACTAAATGTCCAACTCTGGTATAATTCCTTGAATGCTGCATTTTCAAAATATCTTCTCAATTCCAAGTCTTTTTCATAAACACGGAACAACTCATCGTCATTTGGTTTAAACATAAATTTGAAAACTTTGCATAAAATATCAAAAAATAAGGGGAGGGTGATTATAAGTAACAATGCCGCCCACCAACTTTGATCTTGCCCCCATGTGAATATCCCTTCACGAACGAAAAAAATTGTCGATGGTTTGTTACGGTATAATGCCATAATCAAAACGTTCCAAAGACCCCAGCCACCAACGGATATAATAAATGAGGCCCATGATAACCATTGTCTATTTTGCATTTCGAGAATGGTACATTTGACATTGATGACAACAACCAATACTGTAAAGGCCAATGAACCAAGGGCAAATGTGGTGTTATCGCGTAATGCAGTGAATCCCCAAACATAATATGCTAAGAATGATATTCCCACACTTTGAAAAGTTGCAAGAACCATCCAGGATATGAAAAGTTTCAAATTGAAAGCTTGATATAATCTACCCTTGGCGTACAACTCCGGAACTGCCAACAACGTAGCTGGCTTCAAATCTCTATCAAACATTCCAACACAAATAACAGGCAATGATGTAAACAAGGTATTAAACATAGATAAGGACCAACTTTCATACATTGAGGAACCAGAAAACAAGGTGTTTCTTTGATAAACACATTGAGTCAAATAAAACAATAACTCTTTGTAGAATGTACACAAGACAAACTTTGATGTTCTGACATAGTTGTAACGACCATTGACAAGTAATAATTTCAATAGGAATCTAAATTGCGCAATGGCATAATCTGCTGAACGCGCAGCTTGTAAACCTTCTTTACCAGTGATCCCAACACCAATATCTGCACTTTGAATCATTGCAATATCATTTGCCCCATCTCCAATGGCAAGTGTGACACAATCTTTCCTCAACTCTCTAATGGCACTAACCATATTTGCCTTTTGAGAAGGTGAAGCACGACAGCATATAGTGGAATCCACTTCCACGCATAGTTCAAGAAACAAGGTTAATAATGTTGGGTCCAGTTCCACATCATTCAATGTACCTCCATCAATAACCAACACACTGTGAGCGACTCTTCCTGTTTTAATTTCTTGAGTTGAAGACGTTATACGATCCATCATCGCATCTCTTCCTTCATCATTTGAAAGAACAACGACTGTAGAATAATCCTTAATGAGACGACAAGAGTAACCAATATTGATAGCAGTTTCACGTTTATCTCCTGTAAGCATCCACAATTTAATACCAGCACGTCTCAACTTGTCAATTGCTTCACTGACCCCATCTTGTAATTTATCTTCAATTGCAGTAGCACCCAACAATTCCAAGTTGGTTTCAATTTTGGATCCCACCTGTTCCACCAATGTCGCACGGTTGTTCAATGCAGTTTTCGCTTCCCCGTACTCTTTGCTCCAATTTTCATAATCTGTCTTATCCAACCACTTGAAGGAATAAAGCAAGGTTCGAAGACCCTCAGTGGAAAACTCTTCAATGTGCTCCAAGGTCTTTTCTATCAAAAATTCTTCATTCACTAAAATTTTGTCATTTGGAATATACTGTGCAGGCAATTCTGTTGAAACACCAGCTGCACTTGTCGTTTGAGCAGCAGCTGTGGTTGGTGCAAAATTTGACGAATCTTCACATACCTCAGATTCCAAGTTGTATTTCTTCGATTGTTGAACATGCAATGATTTTCTCGCCTTCAATGCAATATCTGCAATTTCATCTTCTTCCGTTCCCATCAAGGCATTGTCGATTGTGTTGATTCTATTGGAGGCAGCACTTCCTAAACTCATACTTTGACGGAAAGATATACCAGATTTTCTTGATTCAACATCTTGAGAAAGTCGAGATTGTAAAATGACATCAGCTTCTTGAGTCTTTCTCTCGGCAGATTGCATCGAAATTTCCTTTGCTTTCGTTTGAGCTAATTGAGCATTCTTTAAATTTTCCAAAATGACATTATCGGCCCCTTTACAAAGTACACATATTCTATTATCTGGAAACCGCACAACAATTGACATTCTTTTCCTGGCTGAAGAAAATTCAACAACTTCTAAAACTTGATACTCTTCGTACTTTGGTGAGTTGTCAAATCCTTCTGGATAAGTTTTCACAGTTAACTTATTGTTCTGTCTGTCAAATACAACAAACCCCAAATCTCTAGCTGCTTGTACCAATGCTAACTCATCAGGCGATGCTGCTTGATACATAATAGAAGCATCTGTCAAGCAATCATCTTCATCTGTGATTCCCCCTGAGGTAAATGTAGAATCATTGCCATCTTGTTTAGATTCGCTCTCTTTCTTCCTAGGTAAACAAGTATTACATAAAGCAATGGACAATAAGAAAAATTTTGCCTTCTTCGCAAACAAAGTTTGTGGATGAGACTGAATGTGTCTCAACAATTGCAATGAATTCGACAAATCCTGTACTTTGTGAGGTTGTGCTGATGAAGTCCATGCAGTAGTGCTAGCTCTTTGTGGTGCAACAAAGTCCATACTTTCACGCACAATTGATGTTGTGCTTGTCCTTGATGGTTGTTCGGTTGAGATTCTTCCACCATTACTTTTCCTGTGAGCAGTAGCAGACAGTGATGCAATATATGTGCTAAGTCTCGGAACTAAAGGTGCAGTTACCTGGCTATTTGGTTTCTCTTTCTCGTTCAACATTATATCCAAATCATGTAACCAACTGACTCCACACACACTAAACTTTCTGAAAATCATTTTGTTATCGGTTAAGGTCCCTGTCTTGTCACTGAAAATATAAGAAACTTGACCCAATTCTTCCAAGATCGTTGCTGTTTTTGCATCAGCCGGGGTATTGGATTCCACGTGGTACATATCTATGTCAAATTGAAGAAAACACAATTGCATGACTTTGATGATTTCCATTGTAACGTAAAGGGACAAAGGGATAAGTGTATTGTACATGATGATAAACCCCATTAAGGTTGCTGCTACACCCGCATCTTGTCCAAATAAATACCATGCTCGGATTTTATAACTTTCATACTGCAATCGCTGAGCCATTGTTGAAAATGCTGATAACATAATAACAACAAATACCATAAAGATAACAATGTAGTTAATATTCTTCTGTAATTTTGGAGCTTTTGTACGAGGGTTCTTGATATTGTTCATTCGAATTTTAGTTTCTTCTCCAGTAAATATAACAAGTCCCAATACTGATTTGGTATTTCTCAACACACTTCCACGATATACAACATTATCTGGCCCAAGTGGATACTTTTCACCTCCAAGAACAAACGAACCTTCAAAATTATACAAATCTTTGTTTGGATCTTCCACTGTTATTAAAGTATGCAAATTTTTCAATCCAGTAACAGTTGATGCCTTTTTAGAAAGTTCAGGGTGTGGACTTTTTTGTTTGAGATTTGTTTCTCCATCAAGTGCCATTGTCTCCACAAACGCTTCTTGCGTCTCTAATTCACTGGTAGCAATCAATATAACATCTGATGGAAACCATTCATTTTCATTAATCTTGATTATATCGCCCACTTTGACATTTTTCCATTTCGTTTTATACTCCTTTAAATTGTAACGTCGCATCATGTCCTTATTTGTATAACACAAGTCCTCGTTCGTGATTGAATCCTCTAAATCTGACAACGACGAATTCGAAGACATGTTGTGTATTGCCAAAAGGTTATTGTTACCGGTGCCTTGTGTCACTGGTATGGTCTCGGTCATGATTGTGGCAATTGAATGGGTGTCAAAAGTACTCAATTCTGCGTCTTCTTTAATCACAATTGTTCTCTTGTTGTTTTCCTCTTTGTCATGTCCATGCCTTTTCCAATCATCAAACCCTTCACGAGCAATTGAGATTGACATAAATACACACAAGGGGATAATTGTCGTGAAATGACCCGTTGTAGACCAACCGGGAATCATTTGCATAATTGCAACAACCATAAAGTAACAGTTGGCAACTTTGGAAAATTGGGCCTTCAATTGTTTTGGCAAAAACGAATATATTGTGTATTTGGATGAGGTGATGATGTTGCTGACATATGGTTGATTGGTTCTTTCATCAATGTAACTTTTGGCGTGAGTATCATAATATTCATCATGGAAATAAGAATTAACCAATTTTGGATCAACAGCTAATGGAATTATACGCCCTTCTTCAGTTGAAGGTAGATTCTTTATATGGAAAACTTTATTCTTGAAATCAACTAGTAATTGGTAGAATCTATTTGTGCTGCCGTAACGTTTCCAGTCTGCCCTTTCTCGTCGAGAAATAAATGATAATGCACTCGTGCTGGTTCTATTGCTGTCTGCAGTTAAATGTGTAGTTGACCTGCTCAAATTTGATTGTTTGGAAGCATATAAATGATCGTTGTAGTTGGAAGGCGTTAATTCTTCTGGTGCTTCTTGAATATTGATTTGTGGAGTAACTTGCATATTTTCAAGTTCGATGTTTTGACTAGGTGAATCAGAAGAAAGGTAGGCTGGCAGTATGTTTGGTACATGGTTGTTTGAGATGGGTGGTGCCATTGGGTTTTGCTGTGGTTGCGCCTGTTGTTGTTGTTGTTGATCTGGTTCTTGTTGGATATTAAAAGCCTTATTGAAAAGTTGACTTCTCAACGATAGACCTCGCTTTCTTTTGGTTGGAGGCTCGGGTACTTGTAGAGAGGTATTACCATTGTTCTGCTCCTTTCCACGAGAATGAGTTTCTTGATTTGTACTGGAGGAGGTATCCAGCACAATATTGTGTTGATTGTTGGAATCTTGAGGGAATTGATTGTCATTCATTTCTAGTATCTAATACATGCGATGTAAATAATATTCTTCAAATGTGTTCCCAAATACAATTAATATTTGTTCCAATTTACTAAAAGGTATATCCAATTTGAAGTTTTTGATATGGATTTGGGTGGGATGGCACGGAATTTGTACACGTATTGTTGTTGATCTCGGTTGTAATTTTTGTTGCTGTTGCCGTTATTCTTGCTGTATATATGGTTTGCAGTATTTAGATATACCTAAAATCAATGGTTTTTAAAAAAATAAGAAGGGAATCTAATACTTTCTTGTAAGAAATCACAATTCGAATTCTTGTAGTGAAACGGCGAAGAAATAACAACTACACCGATGATTATTCTACCACCACCAAAAAATCACCAAAAAAAAAGTTTTACGGAAGAAATTAACTTGCTGCACGGAAGCCGGAAGAGAATGTCTATAAAATAGCAATATAACACAAGTTAATATTGGTACTATTGTTTGTTCTCTAGACTATTGCTAGCACAGTTGTTTCAGATAATAAAGATGGATTGATAATGCTTTTCTTTGTAGATAAATCAAAAGTGTTAGATAGGTGTTTCAAACAATTCACACTTCAACTGCGCCTCTTACAATCAAGAAATTCTTAGTAAATTATCTTTCACATGGTAGCATTATTGTTATGTCTTAGATAATCGTATTTACATTCAACGTATCCCTTTCAAAGAGGAGAGTGTCGACCTCAGCTAGTAAAGACAAGAATGATTTAATTATCAAGTTTTATTTTTATTCCAATCGCATGTAGAAAAAGAAAACTTTAAGTTTGGTTTTTCTAAAAAAGAAATAAGCGGCTTAGTATTTTGCAACAATTCCATAAATAATATTGACTAATTTTTTTTGGGCAAAATAATAGAACATATAACCATTGTTAAATTACAACGCTATTTTGTCAAAAAAAAAATTCATAGAATAAAACAAAAGGGGTATCATATATTGAAAGGAAGCGACGATTATTAAATATAAAAAGAACAATTACAAAACATTTTTAATCACAATTAGAATTTTCAAAAAAGTTAGTTAAAATCAAAATCAATCTATTTTGGAATGTACCAGACATCTTTACCACAAGTAGATTTAGTAGTGGTATCGATTGGTCTATAAGTACCGGTCAACAAACTACCTTGCAAGTTGTAGAAGTACCAAATTTCAGAGATGGAATTGTTCAAACAACCAACATACACTTGGGCACCATGAGGAGCTTGTAAAGCAGCTTGAATATCAGTCAATTTGTAAGTTCTAGATACGGTTGGATAAATTCCGGCTGCGGCTAAGAATTGATAAGTATCTAATTGAGACCAAATTTCAACAGTTTTCTTGTAGAAGTTGATAGCGGCTTCAAAACGGGTGTAATTACCAGTGAAACATTCTGGGTTGATGGTGGTCATACAAGTACCGTGTTTATTGTATTCATGTTCCCATAAGGCTTGGGATGCAGTGCTGTCGACATTACTTGCAATAGTATCAATCCAGTATTTTGACATGATGTTATATAAATCAACTTCTTTGAATTGATCAACTAAAAGATGGGTAAGATTGTCTTTTGCATCACTGACTTGTAATTCTGGGGAACAGTTTTGTGGGTATGAACCATTACAGAAATCATCCCAGGTTCCATGGATAGTGAAAGTTCTACTCAAGTCATTGTAAAGCCCATCAATCTGACTTTTCAATTCTGCTTGAGCAACATCACTGGTGGAACCATTAACGGCAACTTTCAACAAAGTGGTGTTGTAATCCCAGAATTGTGTCAGCAAAATAATCCCATTTTCTTCAAAACAACAAGAGTTTTCTTTGGAAACTGGGGAAGTATTGTGACATGACCAAGAAGTTTCTGGGTTGGCATTGATAAAAGCAGAACAATCCTTGACTGGGTAGAAATTACCAGCTGATGATGAATCAGCAGAAGTTCTTTGACCGTGGAAGTATTTTCCAAAGTATGGATTGTAGTATGGGGAAGCCAAAGTGACTGGAGCAGCAGCGATAGCTAATAAAATTGATTGGATAAACATTGTCAAGTTCTCTTGGTTATCCTTTTCTTCTTTATCAATTTTTTTCTTATATGATAAGAATATGTCATTGGGGGGGAACAGGATGCTATTTATATTGAAATTTTGGCAAAACCATACTTCCATTGTTCCATATCATGCTCCTCATCCCATCGGAATTATACGTTTGTAGATTTGTGCCGTTCCAGATTATAAATTGCCAGGCTCCCACACGTGCAGTGTTATCGCACATATCTATATGGCCCCAAAAAAAAAAGAAATAAGGACCCGGTTGTGAATGAATGAAATTTCATTGTTGGATAGACTCTCCCACCCACCCCTAAATCCATTTTAAAGTTGGACTAATTTAAAAAACAGAGATTTAAAAATCGTATTTGGTATCGACCCAATTTTGTCCAGCTTTTGTGCCAATTGGGAGGGGATTTACTAATTATACCACGTTGTTGAATGAATAGGCAACTTCGGAACTATAACCTATTTTTTTAGAGATGCAAAGAGATGCAAAGAGATGCAGAATCGTAATTCTCATTAGTGTCAACGTTCAAGCCCCTACCAAGACAAAAAAAATGCCCAGAGTTATTGACATAATTCATAGAAGTATAATCAGTTGCAAAATTGAAGATTGTTGTTCCTGCTAGGTAAAAAGGGTCAAGTTTCCGATTAGAATGAAGAGATAAGTTTCCATGGATCTGTTTAGCCTACGGAACAATGCCGAAATTGGACATCTTTCGGCTATATTTCTACAATTGAAATTAACAATAATTGGCAACGTGTATGAAAAAAGCTTAAAATACCCTTGTTTAATATATACGAATTTCGCTTTTTCTTCTTCGTTTTTTTATTTTGCATCCTGCATCATCAAGGATTTCCAACAATGAAAAAAAAAAATTCATTTCGTATCCTCCGTTTGAACTATAATGGTTAGTATATGGTGCAGTGGTTTGTATCTTTTTTGTATTCTACCATTCACACTCCCCGTTGGCTTTATGGAAGACATAATCCTTACCATTGATATTAGCAATCCCCGCAACCAATGTACTCTTCCATTTATTTTTAATTCTTTGTACTTTATCAAAAAGACAAAGAGCGAAATTAGTTTCCTCCTCATCTTCTTCCTCATCTTCCTTATCTGATTCAGAATCTAGATCCGAGTTAATATCATCAGACAAATCACCATCGGATTCAAATTCCGATTCACCATCAACTTGACCACGGCCAATATTGGATCGCTTGGTATCGATAAACACCGCACCACCGTCTGTTTGTTCAATCTTGGGGATCATCAACCCATGATCATTGTCATCTCCTTTAGCATTACTGTCTCCCTGTATCGATGGCAACTCTATTCCTAGACTATTGGTTGTATTGTAAGATAGTTGAGCATCAGGTATTTCCAACTCAGTCTCTGCAGGTGCAGAAACACCCTCCGTGGCAGTGGTGGTTCCTGATCCAATGGTATCTGCTCCAATTTCATCCACATGATTGTCATCTCCTTCTTCTTCTTCTACTGTATCCCAAGAAAATTTGGCAACGCCAGATTGGGACAATTTTTCACACCATATCTTTCGCAATTCTTGTAATGTACTTTCATCAATTCCGCTGTTTTCGAAATCTTGTCTAGAATCATTTATAACATCTTCAATTACGCTTTCATATAGTTTACTAGCTTCGGTATTTGACATAGTTGTGGGTTCTGGAATGTGTTGTGTGTATCTATCTGGATTTTTTGCAAGTCTCTTAGTAATTGGAGAAAACGGACGGAACTCACGCAATCAATCTAACTTATGAACAAAAACAAAAATATAAAAACAAATATTCACTCGCAAGTTCCTTAAACAAAAGAATGAATGAATCAATGAATTGATGAATTATCTTCAATGGCAATTGTAGTTTCAAGTTGTCGATTCTTTCTCGATTGGAAGAGAAAAAAAATTGGTTTTGAAGAGTGACCTGTCGTGTGCAAAGTACCAAAACCTGTTGCAAAAAAAAAAAAAACACAACTTGCATCCTCGGCTTCTTTTTCCGATTATATTTTGATATTTCTATTCATTAAATTTATAGGTACTATACAAAGCCAAACTACTAGCGTTTAGTTCTACTTTTTGGTACAGCAGTTACTTTAGGACTAAGTGCGGGAGACGAAGCATTTAAAACCATTCGTTCAGCTAATGTTTCAGCATCTTTATGATCTCGTTCTATTTTCATCTTAAGTAACTCTATCTCTCTTTCTAGTCTTTTAATTTCTTTAAGAGCACCATCCATTTTTTTGTGATGCTTTGCTGAATACTCTGAATGCAAATATATCCCCATGTTAGTAATTTCTTTCTCTTTTTCAACTTTGATCTTAGCGATTGTATCAGTCAAAGTGCTATTCTCGTTACGTAATGTTTCTTGCTCTCTTTTCAATTCTTGATTTTCTTCTGTCAAAGATACAGTCTTTTTATGTGATTCTTCTTGCTCTCTTTTCAACTCTTCACTTTCTTCTGTCAAAGGTTTGATATGATTAACCAATTCATCCAATTTTGACAAGTATTCTTTTATGGCCTTGTCTTTATCTTCGATATCCTTGTTCTTGGAATCAAGTTCAGATTTCAACTCGTTCAATTCATCTATTGAAGTGGATTTAGCTTCCAATTCATCAATTTTCAATTCAAGTTTCTTGTTGATGTGTTCAATTTCAGCTATTTGATTGGTAAATTCCTCAACTTGGTGCTCTAAATCTTCAATAGCCTTTCTTTGCTTGGAGTTTTCCTCGACAACTTGATCTCTCTCAGATTCCAATTCTGCAATTTTAGCTGTAGCCACTTTTTCGAATTCCTTGATCAAATTTTCATTATTGGTATTGTCATCGTTCAATTTTCGGTTAATGGAATTTAATCTATCATTAGTCTTTTCTAACTCAAGCTTACCTTGCTCCAACTCTTGGTTGGTTTCAATTGAAACCCTATAGCGTTCGTCTAATTCCTCGTACTCTTCTTTTAATTTATCAAACTTGGAAGATAAGTCATTTTCCGAATTCTGTAATTGATCTTCCAACTCTTGATTCTTGACCCACAACTCTTCTTTTTCTTTCACCAACTGATCAAATTTCAAAGACGTCTCGATGTTGGAGTTACTTATTTCGACTATTTCAGTTTTCAAGTCTCTCGAAAGCGCTTGCAAATCGTTGATTTTTGTTTTCAATGTGTCGTTGACGTGAAGTGTTTGATCCAAAGTTGATTTTTGATCGTTCAATTTCCTTTTCAAATTATTAAGTGAACTATCTTTAATTTTAAAACTCTTAGTCAAAGATGCCAATTCTCTCTCATTGTGTTGTAATTGAATAACCAATAGCTGCTCAGAGTTGCTGATTTTATTTTTTTCTTCGTTTAATGATCTTTGCTCCTGTTGACTACTTATCAAGCGATCATTTACCTGTGCCAACTCGTCATATAATTTCTTAATCGTCTCATCACGTTCATTCAACTGCGATAATAATTCATTTGTTTTTTCTTCATTGTCCCTTTGAATCTTGTCGACGTGATATTTGGAAAACACCGGCTTGGAATTGGGAGACATTAGGAAATTTATAGTTGGTTCATTATCAAGATGTCTCGCCGTGATGTTAGAGGTGTCATCTTTAAAGTCGCCGTAATCTTGATTACCAGCTTTTGAAGGACTAGTGGAGTCGTTGTACTTTCTGAAGTCGTCTGTTTTATCCTCTTCTATTACACGAGCATTCTGATTTGTTTCCGGGCTATGAGCAATTGCTTCTGTCGCTCTTTCTGGTGTAATGTACTCTAATTGAAGGTCTTCTCTAATGATTTTGCTAATCTGTGTGTGCTCGCTAGCCGTGTTCGGATGATGTGGATCTGTACTGTGTACGTCTTCTATATCTTCATCCTCATCGTGATCATTACCATTCTCATCTTCATGGTCATAGCCATTTTCAGCAGATCTATTTTGCTCAACAAAAGCTTCTTCCAGTCTGCTTTCCGATGGCTTTTCCAATTGATGTTCAGCAACATTTATTCTAGGGATTTTGCTAGGATGGTCATCATTCTCAGTACCCTTACGCACCCTCGCAGCTCTCTTTATAGGAGAACTATAGTCTTCGTCTGGATCTGACGATAAATCCAAATGAAATTCATTTTCTTTATTGTCATCCTTCTTAGGAAACGATAATTTTATTTCTTGATCCATTTTTTGCTTAGCTCTTTTGATACTCTCCAATTGAATTGGTTGCCTGGTAGCCAACCTTGGCGAAGTGATTGGGTTTCTGATTGTACCGGGAGGAATCAAAGGAGTATGGGCCAACCCTCTACGCTTGATGCTGTTGGTGTATCCAATTGTGTTTCGACGAGCATCGTGCTTAGCAGATAAGCCGTGCGGGTGGTGTACAATTCGTTGCGGAGTCTTGTTATGGCTATCATGTGCCGGTGGCTTACTTGGTGATGACACTCGTGATGACATATCAGATCAATGGTTTAACTAAAGTCGGGGTTGAGTGTTGCCAAAATCGTGTTGTTTTTATTTTGATCTTTTTTTTTTTTCATACACTGCCATATTATCCCTTTCCCACCAACCAACATACAAAAAAAATTGAACAAAGACGCGACTAAATAGAATCTGAAATTTTTGTGATAATCAAAACAAAACAAAAAGTTTATCTAACATCTACATCCAAGTGTTATTGGAATATAACACGGCAACGTTATATTATAATATATAAAAAAATGGTATACATAAGAAGGGCAACAAAAATAAGAATTTGTAGAAATCTATCTAGACGAAGTGAAAAAAAAAGGGAGAATAAAAAAAAAAGGTTAAGAGGTAAGAACAGAGGTGTAAAATGGCAAGTATGCCATAGTAAGAGAGACTGTGTAAAAGCATCTTAAGGGGGAAAAAAACTCCAACAAAAAAAGCAAGATACAAATGGAATAGCAAAACATAAAAATAACTCCAATAACGATAAGAACTTGTAGTGATAACAAAAAAAAAAAGCAATAGAGATGGAAACAATAAATTAAATAAAAACCCAGTTAAAAAAAATTTGAAAAACGAGCGGCACAATTTAAATAATCAGCAATAACAATGAAAAGTAGTTGAGAAAGATATTTTTCGTTCCAATGATCTTTACTCTAAAACATTGATATTTTGTAAGTCATCACAAATCTCTCTTATAATAACCCGTTATTTTATAAAGAGTAGTAGGAGCTTGCTGAAGGAGTGTAAGCTGCAAGAGTGTAGTTGGAATAGGAACTAGTGTAATATGTTGGAACAACAGTACTTGATGAAAGAGAGACTGTTGAAGTAATAGTGACAAGTTCGGTGGTAGTTAAATCAACGTAAGTGGTAAGGGTAGTAGTGGTATCTTCAACGGTGAATTCGGCAGTGACTGGCACTTGAGTGGTGTGGAGAATAGTTGAAACGGATTTAGTAACACTGGCAGTTGGTTCGGCAGTAACAGTGACGGTGACGGTAGTTGGAGCACAGTATGAGTTATCGGTGGTACTGACAATGGCTTCAGTCAATACTTCAGTGACACCATCAGCATTAGTAATAGTAACAACGCTAGTGATGGTGGAAGTAGTGGTTTCTTCGTCATCATCTTCTTCGGTTGATGAAGAAGAGGTGGCAGCTTGAGTGATAGCTGGGGCGGCCTTGGAGGTATAAGTGGTAGTCAAAGTGTTGGTGGCAGAAGTGGCGGTGGTATCAGATAAAGTTAAGGTGACGTATTCTTGAATAGTTGAAGTAATAGTTATATCCTCTTCAGATGAAGATTCGGCGGTGGAAGCTGGTTTGGAAGTGTAAGTACTAGTCAAAGTGTTAGTGGCTGAAGTGGAAGTGTAATCACTTGCAGTAATGGTGACGTATTGAACGATAGTCGAGGTAATAGTTTCATCATCTTCGGTTGAAGAAGCAAGGACAGTGGTAGAACCTTCAGCTAATGAGGTTTGCAATTGAGTGGAAGGAGAAGTGGTGTTTTCATATCTCTTGACAAATTGAAATGGAGCTGCTTGAACTGCTGCGGCTGCCAATAAAACTAAAAAGTGAGAACGCATTGCTGAATGTTTTTTTTTTCGGTAGTTGTTGTTCTTTTAACGAAAGACTAAGCTAGTAAACTGTTGTAGTAAAGGAATGGACGCGATTGAGTTAACGCAAATGGGAGTAGCTTTAAAAGTCTTTAAAAAAGAAAATGAAAAGAAAGTTGGATTGTTTTATATGATCTATAAAGAAAAAGCCAAAAAAAAAGTATCAAGAAGGTATTGGAGGCGGTAATCTTTTTGAAGGAAAATCTTCAGAATCTTATAATAAACAACAATTGGCGTTTCAATTTGTCTACAGCGTTCCTGAGAAGTTTGTTGTGTTGTTTTCTTACTATTTTTCCTTTTGTGTATTGAATGTTGGAATAATAACTCACGCATAATGTGCATAACTGGCGTTGCATTACATAAGCATTGATTGATGAAACAAGAGCAACTCAAAAGTGAAATGGCTTAAGCTTTTTTTCTTTTTTTTTTTCTTATTGTTCAATTTTAATTTTATTTATCGTGTAATAAATCCTCAACCCATAGTTTTAGATGTTTTTTCCCTTTAGTTTGTGCTCAATATTACATCAATATTCACTTGGTTCGTGAGCTTTTTTGTAAGTTTTGTGATTTATCTATCCTATTGTTTGCCTTCCTAATTTGTACTGGATATTACTAAACCGGTCTGTTTTCATTGTTTAACCAAGCTAAAAAACTTAAAATAGGGGACGCTTAATCTTCTTTTTCGTGCCTTTTGTTGTATGTGATTTGTTTGTTTAGGCTTTGTTAATGAAGTGGCGTCAACTGTTGTGGCACCAACACTTTCGACGTCAAACCAATACTAATGGAGAGATCGTGGTCTTTAAATAGAAGTAAAACTGTTCACCCAAATCACCTAACGGGTTTTATAATAGAAAGAAAAATACTTTCCATAGGGTGGAAACTAAAAGGGGACACCACCTAGTGCTCGAGTTGTAATATCTCTTGGCCCCTTGAACATTATCCTTGTACACGAAGAGGGGGGTAATGAGAACACGATTACAGTGACGAGCATTTGATTTATTGTAACCCAACAGATGTCTATGGGACATTGGTTTTTGTTGCATAACTTGCTACAATAGTCAAACGAGCGGCCTTGCTCGGTGTTGTCACCGGTCTCTAATGGTGATGGGGATTATGATGTCGCCGTACATTCTAGTCGAAGGGGGGGCGCGTGTATGATGGGCCCTGCGTCGAGAGACAACAACAACAAAAAAAATAAACAAAAAAAAAAGCAACAAAATTCACGCATTTTATTTTTTTTTAGTCACTTAAAACTGTTACACAAAACGCCAAAAGGGGGAATTTTGTTGTTGTTTGGAATTCTACATTTCAAAAGTGCTGTCTCCAAACGATTATGAATTACCTATTGCTACTTAATGAAGGTGCTCATTAATTAACAGAACCACTATAAGTAATAGCACAGATCATAATTGAGGTGGAACCGTGAGAAGAACAAAAAGATTACAAACCCTGTTGGAAACTCGACGATACCTTCTGGCAGATCAAACTTCATTGTTTGCAAATTGTTTCGTCACAAAATACACCAAGGTTTTAGATCTTGATTTTAATTTCTCTTAGTTTATTTTTTTTTTGACGGTCAATACAAGAAAAGATAAAAGAATTGGATATCATCATCGTCAAGTTTTTTCATTGTTCAACAACTGGCTATGTGTAACTCTGAAATAGGTGAACAGTTCCGGGCCAGGGGCCATTTAATGAACAACGGAGAATTTTGTAAAAAAAAACTTCGGTGGGTGGGGATGCAGCAATAATGATCGACAGTTTCGGTCCGTCACGGGTGAGTAGAAATTGTCGATCGTCTGTCTGTCTTCTGCTTATTTACATCACTTCCGTTTGATATTCAATTGCTCTCTCTCTCTCTCTGCTCAGGTAGGAATGCAAAGTTTTCCGTGCTCGTGTTGTCGATGGTCATTAGATGAAAATCGTGCATTCCACAAACCGTGTCAAATCAAAACAAGTACCAAACTAATCCTACTACCATCGATTCTATTATTTTATTTTTCAGGTCTGATATCCAGCTTACCCAAACGTTCGGACAATTGGATAAATTAAAATAGAATTTTTCAAGACGAGACGTGTATACTAAAAGTTTGAGGTCTAGCCCTTTTTAAAAATATGACGTCAATTGACATATAGTAATAAATCAATAAGTGTAAATGCACTTTCCACGCGGGGTCGCACCTACAGAACATCTCACGAGGTTGTCTGAAGACATTCACGTGATAAATAGTACCTAGAATCGATAGCTCATTCGGGCGAAGAAGTCTAGGTTTCACTAATCTATGTGGATCTTCTTCGCACGTGTTGAATCTCATCATAGAGTCATCATGATTCAGTCACTTATTGATTTTCATAGCGTTGTAAAACTGACAGTTATCGATCGCGCATCAAATCATCAACGGAAACTTTTTGACATTGAAAAAGACGTGGTTTGCTTCTATTGGTGTATCAATAGATACTATGATTGCTGTAGTCACATACTTTAAGTATGCTGTGGTGTTTGCTTACCTTAAATGTGGCGTTGGTGAAGGTGGGTTCAAGTCACGTGCAAACCTTATAGTTGCAAAATTTTAGGTTGCTTGTAGTCGTGCCTGCAAAAACAAACAAGGGGGGGGAATTATGATAAATTTCAAAAATAAATCAACAGAAACGTTCTTAATTTGTTATTATTGATATAGGCATGTATCAAATAGTTAACCATCAAGAAAATGTTTGAACTTGATTTCTTAGATGTTTTGAGGTCGATTAATAGCAATCTCGAGAATTTGAGCAAGGACTTCAAAGAATTGCACACAGATATCAAGGGTATTCAAGAGATTCTTACCATTCAAAAGCCAATAAACAACCTAAACTCTGGAATTTTCATTCTTCCAGATGAAATATTGGGTATTATTTTAGATTATGTTAACCAAAGAGACATCATACATTTTGGATTAACCCAACGATCGTTTCAGAAAATATGCAAAATAAAGTTACTTGAGAATATCTATGTTTTTGAGGATGAGTATCATTTCAATATTCCAAAGAATTTGTATTCTCGCAAATATACTTCAGGTACTATAGTTCACTTGAAGGAATTTCTTAAAATGATAAAGACTTCTTCAAACAGAAGCTTGATTAAGAAAATTTCTTTTTCTAACGATGAACTTGTTTCAAATCATTTCTTGCGTCTGATTATTCGCGAAGTTCCCAATTGCAAAATTACTTTTGGATCAATAAAACATTCTTCGACAAAAACATGGTTAGTGGATCATCAACAAGCCTTTGTTTCGAAAACAGGTCCTGATCCAAATCCAATATTTATCAAAAAAGAAATGAACATGATAGAGTACTGGACCGTTACTGGACCAGCTTCAGAGCAATTACGAGATGGTTTTAATTTGATATCTTTATTTTCAAATATCGATTCTTTGGAGATAGTTAACCCTCCTACCATATTCTTGTCGAAACTTATAAATGTTTCTAGGTTGGCTATTTTGTTGTCCGAAGGTGCTTCTGTGGTAAATGTACTTCAAAATTTCAACTTGAAAGTTATCAAAAGACTAAGCATCTCTGGACCATTGAGGATTGATTCTAATATTCCCGAATCTATGATTCGTGGCTTTGAATCACTTACAGAGTTGTTCATTTTTCTGTCAATAGAAAAGTGGAAAAGTTTTATTCAGAATTTGAAAAAAAATTCTTTAAAGGTGTTTGGAACAAGGGTTAGTGATATTCGTCAAAACAACCGCAGCTCGTATATATTTCCTACCGAAAGTTTACTGACACACAAACAATCACTCAAGTCAATCATATTATCTGCGGATCGTGAGCACTTCATATCCCATTATCGGTATAAACAACCTCTTCAGTACGACTTTAGATCGCACTTCCCACTTAGCGAGTATCCAAATTTGATATTACTTTCAATTGAGGGGAGATTATACTTGATAGATCGTTTAAGAATGAAGGTACAATACAATCCTGTTGAGTTTCATGTGAAACTCAATGGTTCCGAACACTATTATTAATATATGTAGAGACTCAAATTAAGTTTTTAAAACAATTGAATACATGCAAAATTAAAACAAGTCGATACATAAGTTTCGTTAATTCTTAATCCTCCTGCCAGTTTCTCAGTTTGGTTCGTCTCTACACTGTCACGTGCGAGCTATTTATAACGGAGAAAAAATTATTTTGAAAACTCTAATACATAAACTATCAGTAATGAAGAGATATTCAACAACTTATCTCTCAATAAGTCAGTTCAACAGGTCAATTATTTATGAGTTTTGAACGGGAATTACCAAAAATTTTGGAGTCCTTAAACAACAACCTCAAAGATTTGAGAAATGATTTCAAAGATCTTAGTAAGGGTTTAGAGGCGTCAAACAAAAACCTCAAAATTTTGAAAGATGATATGAAAAGTTTAAGAAAAGACTTCAAAAATTCCAACAAAAAAATCAAGAATTTGAGCAAGGACTCAAGCAGACAAGTCAAACGTTTGGAGACCGAATTAAAACGTATTAAAGAGATAATCACCGTTCAAAAGCCGATTGATGACTTACCGACTGGAATCTTTAAGCTTCCTGATGAAATATTGGACCAGGTTTTGGATCATGTTAATCAAATGGATATTATACATTTGTCCTTAACTCATCGGTGCTTTCAAAAAATATGCAAATTCAAGTTGATTGAAAATGTTTATGTTTTTGATGATCTGTATAACTTCACAATCCCAAAGAATTGGTATGATCGAAAATACACTGCTGGTACATTAATTCATAAAAAGGAGTTTTTTAAAATGATGAAAATCACATCAAACACGAAATTAATTAAGAAGATATTTTTTGATAATGATAGTCTTGTCTCCCATCAGTTCTTGAGTCGTATCATCAGTGAGAATCCAGGGTGTATATTCACCTTTGGGCATTCAAGTACTCCCTCGGCACAAGAGTTGTTTAATAATCAACAAGTTTTTGCACTTGAGCAAGAGTCTGGTCGCGGTCCAATCTTTTCCAAGACAGAGTTGCACATGATAGAGTATTGGACAGTTCGAAGTCCCAGCTCTGCACAATTGCGAGACGGTCTAGCATATGCATCTGCATTTTCTAATATAAATTCTTTGGAAGTCATTGACCCACCCATCAGTGGGTTGTCTGAGAAATTAAAAGTAACTAGACTAGCGATTAGATTCGAGAGAAATACACCTGTTCAAACTGTACTCCAAAATTTTAACTTAAAAGTTATCAAAAAGTTATGTATCTTCGGACCTGACGACCTCTGGTCTTACATTCCAGAATCAATGGCTCGTGAATTCATATCGCTTGAAGAATTACACCTATGGTTGGGTCTTCTTGATTGCAAATCCTTCTTAGATAATTTGAGAGAGAATTCTTTAAAGGTATTTGGAACAGATGTGCATGAATTCTATGATGAACCTTTTGGAATGCTTTTACTGCTTGACGAGCTTATACTGAGACATAGATATTCATTACAATCTATTATTTTAGCTCAAGGTTATCGTGAGCTTATGGTGTCGAAGGAATCTTATTCTCAACCGTACGTAGATGAGTTTAGTATTTTCCCGTCAATACTGTATCCAAACTTGAATTTATTTGCATTTAATGATGAAGTTTATTTTATAGATCGTTCAAGTAGAGTGGTGAAATATGAGCCCATTGAATTTCATGAGACAGAAAATCGTCCCTGATACCTAATGGAGTGGTATCTAGCTTATGAAAAGAGTAAATACACGCAATAATTAGAAAGATTTGTTGTAATGATCCTTCCCTCTTTATAAATTTAAATGTGCTCTATTGTTGGTAGAACTGTAGAATCACGTGCATGGAAACGAGAAAAATTCCCATTTCAAGAATTGCCAACGATAACAAAATCTTGCATGCCCATGTTACCATAAGCCAATTACAGTCAAAATGCACATTGAACTTGAAATGCTAAAAGTTTTACAGTCCATGGACAGTACCCTCAAAGATGTGAGCAGTAATTTGAAAGATATGAAAGACGACATTAATGTTTTGAAAGATGACATCAAAAGTATGAGAAAAGACTTCAAAAATTCACACAGGTACACCAAGGATTTGAGCAAGGACTCTAACAGATACATTAAAAGTTTGGAGACAGAATTAAAAAGCGTTAAAGAGATAATTAGTTTTCAAAATCCAATAAATGATTTAAATGGTGGAATCTTTAAACTCCCAGATGAAATATTGGGAATGATTTTAGACCATGTGAATCAAATGGATATCATTCATTTTTGTTTAACTCACCGATCATTTCAGAAAATATGCAAATTCAAATTGATTGAAAATATTTATGTACAAAATCATCATAAATGTAATATCCCGAAGAATTGGTATGCTCCAAAGTACATCGCAGGAACAATAGTTTACCCAAGGGAATTTTTCAAAATGATGGAAGTTTCACCAAACATCAATTTAATCAAGAAGATATTTTTTGAAGACGACAGTCTTGTCTCGATTCAATTTTTAGATCATATTATTGATGAGATTCCAGATTGTAGAATTACTTTTGGGTCAGTTAACAATAGTTTGACACAAATGTGGTTACTAAATCGTGAACAGGCTTATACGGTGCAAATGGAGCCCAATTCCAGCCTATACTTTGTCAAGACGGAGAGAAACTTTACAGAGTACTGGACAGTGAGAAGTCCAAGTTCCGAGCAGCTACAAGAAGGTCTTGATTTGATATCTGCCTTTTCTAATGTACATTCTTTGGAAATAATCAATCCCCCCGCCATAGCTTTACCCAAAAAAATAAGTGTCACCAGGTTGTCTCTTTCATTTTTGCAAGGGGCTTCCATTCTAAGTGCGCTCCAAAACTTTAACTTAAAGGATATCAGAAGTTTACGAATCTCTGGACTGGGAGATATAGCGTGTGATGTACCGGAATCAATGATGTGTGATTTTGAATCGCTTGATGAATTGTTTATTTTGGTGCCCATTGACAAGTGGATAAGCTTTGTACATGGCTTAAGAAGTAACTCTTTGAAGGTGCTCAGCATATTAGTTTGTGATACTGGTCCATCGTATAAGCACGAATGGACATTCCCTTTTACGGGTTTGTTCAGACAAAAACAGTCATTAGAGGCCATCTCGATCTCCCGATATGGTCTGTCTTCGATCATTGGTCCTCTATCAGGCGTCGAAAGCACCTTTTGGTCTCAGTTTCCCCTTGATGACTATCCCACCATGAAATCGATTTCAATGGAGAGCAAGATATATTTAATAGACCGCTCAAGAGCGAAGGCTATGCGTAATCTTGTTGGGTTGTATGTGACACCGTATATTAGCCAGTATTAGCTCTGTTTCAATTCTAGTTATTTCTATGATAGTTACATATTACTGAATATGGTAATTATGGTATTCACTATAGCTCTATTTTCCCTTCTTTATAGTATTCAACTAATAAACTAAGTGCTATTCTGTTTCCAGCATTGAACAGTTTTTAACAATGCTACATGTCCTACTAATACATACTTCGATCTTTTACGCTTCATTAAACTGTGGTTTTATATTCAGGGTTCTGATAAGACCCCTGTCAAATTCTGTCACGTGTACATTGTTTGATAAGGCGCGGAAAAAAACATTTTTCAGCAAGCACCCCTGAACTTTCATTGATAACGTAATATCCGTTGCCTCTCAATAGACTAACCACCAAGAAAATGCAGATAGGGCTTGAATTACTAAAGACTTTGGAGTCCATAAACAGTAACCTTGAAGGTTTGAGAAATGATTTTAGAGATTTGAAAAATGACATCAAAGAATTCAAAAATGACACGAAAGAGCTAGGCACCGACTTTGAAAATTCAAACAAATATATGAAAGGTATGGGCAACGATTTAAAAGATTTAAATAATAACTTCAAAGACCTTAAATTAATTGTTGCTAAACAATTTCCAACAAATGATTTTACTAGAGGTCTCTTCATACTACCAGATGAAATATTGGGAAAGGTATTAGATCATGTTAATCAAATGGATATTATACATTTTGGCTTGACTCACAGATCGTTTCAAACAATATGCCAGAGAAAGTTGCTTGAAAATATCTATGTGTTTGATGATAGTAACAAATTTGGGATCCCAAAGAATTGGTATAATCGTATTTATACGGCTGGAACAATAATACGCTTCAAAGATTTTGTCCAAATGATGAACGTGGCCCCAAACTTGAACCTAGTCAGACGAATATTTTTTCAGACTGATGAAACTATTACCCTTGAATATTTAGAACGCGTTGTTCATAAGATTCCAGATTGTAAATTTGTATTCAGATCCGAGAGCACAGGTACGAAATTCTGGCGAAGGAAGCATGGACAATTCTCGTCTTTAGAAAGGGCATGGGAAGACCTGTATCCTAGCTTTGAAAAGACTAATACAATTCTAACAGAGTACTTGAATGTCCGAGGTCCAGCCTCAGACGAGTTACAAAGAGGTCTCCGATGGTTCTCTCAGTTTTCCAATATTAGTGCATTGATACTAAGTAATCCTCCTGACTTCAAATTATCAACAAAATTGAATATACTGGAACTCGTTCTTGAACTTTGGAAGGATGTCAATATGACAGGAATATTACAAAATTTTAACTTACAGGTTATCAAAAAATTGTCAATACGAGGAATGAGGGCTGCTGAAAATATTATACCGATTTCAATGGCTCCTGAATTTGAATCACTTGAAGACCTTTTTGTTGGGACGTCGATAAAAGCTTGGAGAGGGTTCATCCAAAATTTGAAACCAAATTCTTTAAAGGTTTTCGGTACAGACGCTTATGGAATTCTGTACCCGGCTGCTTCATCGATTTCCATTGGTGAAGTTTTAACAAAACATAAACTTTCACTAAGCTTTGTTATTTTATCTTTCCTACCTGATGTAAGACTAGTGTCCAGTAGTTGGTATAGAAAAGAAAATCAAGAGCTAGTAGATTCTTGCTTCAATGCCGGAGATTTTCGAAATGTGAGTTTCATCTTAATACATGGTGATGTTTATTCATTGGATCACTCAATAATGCCGCCAAAGCTTGTTCCAGTAGAGTTTCATACAAAATGAATGAAGCACAGATCCAAAGGTTTTAGCGCAATGGTCTGTGATACTGAACTAGCTAATAATGAGGACTATGTATTCTAGACAGAGGTATCACTGAGATATGGGCAATCATTAACGTCTATTATGGGAGCATCCACTTCGCTACAGGTTTAGAAGACATCCCTTTGCAAACATACCTATGTAACATAATGGGCTATCATAAGTAGAAATTGATACATAAAAAAGTATACATAGAAACAACACCAATCGAACTCTTATTTAGAGGATATATTTATGCTTCATTGTTTGTTTATTGATCTAACTTTGCTTCGTCGTTGTAAATAGACAATTGGCTGCCAATTACATCCTGTCACGTGCTCTGTGTTCCATGGTTTGCCAGAAAAAAAATGCGTTTTTCGATGAGATATCTAACGTGTCTTCTTGCATTGGAACAAGACAATGAATGTCGAACTTGAAACGCTAAAAGTTTTACAATCCATAAACGATACCCTCAAAGCTTTGAGCAATGATTTTAAAGAATTGAAAAAAGACATCAAGGATTTGCGAACGGACTTTAAACAGTCAAACACATATATCCAAGATTCAAACAAATGCACCAATGATTCAAACAAGTATATCAACGATATAGACAATGATTTAAAGAGTTTGAACAATAACTTCAAAGACCTAAAGTTAATTGTTTCCCAACAATATCCAACGAATGACTTCTCCAAAGGAATTTTTGGACTCCCCGATGAAATATTGGAAATGATTTTAGATCATGTCAATCAAATTGATATAATCCATTTTAGTTTAACTCATCCGTTATTTCAAAATATATGCAAACGGAAGCTATTAGAAAAGATCTATGTAACTGACGATCTGGATGACTTTCAGATTCCGAAGAATTGGTATCATCCTACTTATACCGCAGGAACCATAATTCGGTTTACGAATTTTGTTCGAATGATGAGGGCCAGTCCAAACTTAAACTTGATAAGAAAGGTAAGCTTTCAGACTCGTGAGGATTTTTTGCTTGACTACTTAGACACTTTTATTCATAAAATTCCAGATAGTGAAATTGTGTTCAGATCTGAGAACGCTGATACAAGATTTTGGCGAAGAAAGCATTCACGACTGCTGCCACTCGAACCTGCAGTTGAAGATTTATTTCCAGGCTTTGAAGTGGAGCATAGAATTTTAACACTGGTATTGGATGTTCCTGGTACCGATTGCGAAAAGTTGCGTGAAGCTCTTGAAACTTTCTCCCGGTTTTGCAATATCAAAACATTAATATTAAATCACCCTGTTGCTGACTTCAAATTGGCTACCAAAGTGAATATACCGGAACTAAGTCTTCGCCTTTCCTACAATATTGATATGAAAAATTTGTTGCAAAATTTCAACTTAAAAGTTATCAAAAAGTTTAGTATGAATACAGTCGAAGAGGGTGCTTGCATTATGCCGGCTTCGTTAGCTCCGGAATTTGAATCTCTCGAAGAGCTTTTTATTTCAGGCCATGTAAGAATTTTGGGGAGCTTCATTCAGAATTTGAGACTAAATTCATTGAAGGTATTTGGTACCGATGATTATGGACTTGCTGAGGTGCACAATACGCCGCATATCGTGAGCGATGCTTTAATGAGACATAAACTCTCACTAAATTATCTTCATTTAACTGGTTCTCCTGACGTAATGTTACTATCCAACACTCCCAATATATTATTTGATAGACACCTATTACAATTTTGCTTTGATGCTAAAGATTTTCCAAATGTAAGTTTCATTTTACTCAATAGTGACGTCTATTCATTAGATCACTCAAGAACACCAGTGAGGTTTGTTCCAATCGAGTTTCATGGAACAAGGCGTGAACCGTCTACGTATAATTGGTAGGGATCAATACATAACTAGGTGAAAAATGTGCATGCACATGCTAACCATACTAGTTATTAGATTACATAAATTTTTGTTATTGCATATACACAGCTTATAGTTAGTATTTACAACAAAATTTAGCACCCAAATGTCGCAATCAAGTTTGAAGATGGCATGCGATTTCTTGTGCGTGTCGGTGCGATCAACCTTGAAAACGCACTGTTAAATTTTAAGTTTGAACTGTAAGAGAAAAAAAAAGTTGAATTCGTGTTCAAACTTTTTTTTTGGTTTGCTCTTCTGTTGCTATGTTCCATTTATTCAAATCTAATAACCATGGACCCCACTATTCAACAGTCATTTACCACTAGTGAAGAAACTGGTGAGTTTCATACAGCTGAATCGAATCCAGTCTTGGATGAACCTAATAACGAACCTTCTCAAGAGACTGATCTAGAGGAAGTCAAAGTGGAACCTGATATCCCGAGAGCCAAAAAACGTGAGTTAACACCACAACAAAGATACTACATATATGGAGCTTTTGACACGGGAATGAAAATGCAAAAGCAATTAGAAGAGACTCTGAAGAAATTTGAAGAATATCTCAAAGGTCATAAAAAGCTTAGCCATTTGATAGATAAAGAAATTGCAGAGATAGTTAAGAAACTGAAATACCAGTTGTCCCCTACTGCATTTGCTTCTGAAGTTACTAGCTTTAAGTATTCAACTGTTAAAGTGACACAAAGAAGACGTTATCTGAGAGTGGATGGTAAAAGTCTACCAAGAAGTGGCAGGAAAAAAGTTAAGAAAGAGCCTAGTAGTCCTAATAAAAAAACCCCTGGAGCATCGAATACGTCTACTTGAAAATATTCTATAGAAAGACTCGACGGCTCTTTTGGCAGAATAATTGGCAATGTTAGGTTTGAGTGTACTTTTATATAGATTCTGTATGTAAGAATGCATTGAAATGAAAATTGAAAATTCTCAAGCTAAGGTGTCCGAGGAAGGATGGGGTAATGAAAATTTCAAGCAGATACTTTCTCCAACTCCCACAAGGATGATTAAGTATATTATCAAGTTTGGGGGTTTTGACTCGTAGTCAGCAAAAGTTGTATCTCATGTTAACAGAGTCAAAATTAGTAGACTCCTGTTCAGTAGTCCGTATCAGGTATTTATTTCCGTGTGATTAAAAACGGGATAAGAATGATAAATCCGTTCACCACACAATATTTTTTTGAAGCCACACACAATTTTGCTGGTCCTGCACGCGCGCGGGACTAATTTATTTTTTTTTCATTGGCTGGGCTGGGGACTATAAAACCGGCACGAATTTCATTGTACTTCAAGCTTGCTATCCCACTTTTTATTTTCATTCTTCACCCACTAGTTATCTAAATATGATTGGACTTCCATTGGATGAAGACTTTAGGTCTAACAAGAAGAAATTGATTTTCATTGGTGCCATTGCAGCTTTTGCCGTTGTAATCACTTTATTGTCAACTAATTTCATCAATTATTTGAAAATTGTAACAACCCCAATTCCAAAGGAAAGTTCATTATGTCCTGCTTATGACCCAATTGCTCCTGAATCTTACTACAAGGATAACACCACTGTTTTGGAAATCTTGCATGACAAAAAATACAAAAAAGAGTCTATTAAAAGATTAGCTGGTGCTATTCAAGTTGATACTCAAATCTTTGACAATCAACCACCAGTTGATGAAGCTCCTAAAGTATGGGCCAAATTTGCTAAATTTCACGACTATTTGGAAGAAACTTTTCCATTGGTTTACTTAAACTTGGAAGTTACCAAGGTTAACACTTACGGTTTGGTATACTATTGGAAAGGTTCTGACAAAGCTTTAAAGCCAATCTTGTTGACTGCTCATCAAGACACCGTTCCAATTCAAAAAGATACTCTTGGTGACTGGACTTACCCACCTTTGGAAGGTCATTTTGATGGGGAGTACATTTACGGTAGAGGTGCTGCTGATTGTAAGAATGTGTTGATTGCCATTTTGGAAACTTTGGAACTTTTGTTAGCTAAAGGTTATCAACCTCAAAGATCAATCCTTGCTGCATTTGGTTTTGATGAAGAAGCTTCTGGGTATCATGGTGCTGGTTTTATTGGTAAATATTTGGAAGAAACTTATGGTAAGGATTCAGTCTATGCCCTTATTGATGAAGGTCCAGGTGTTTCTGTTGAAGTATTGACCAATTCTATTGTTGCTACCCCAGGTACTGGTGAAAAAGGTTACGTTGATATTCAAGTTGAATTAACTACCCCTGGTGGACACTCATCAATTCCTCCTGACCATACTTCAATTGGTATAATTTCCGAATTGGGCTATATCATTGAAAAAGATCCATATAGTCCACTTTTGACCCCTCAAAATCCAATCTTGAACTTTGCTCAATGTATGGCACTCAATGATCCAAAAAACAATATTCCAAAGAATTTCAAAAGGGCCATTCTCAGAGCTGGTTATGATAAATTTGCTAACTCCAAATTGATTGAAGCTATCTCCAAAAACAAGTTAACCAAATACTTGATCAGAACTTCTCAAGCTCTCGATATCATCAAGGGTGGTGAAAAGGCTAACGCTTTGCCTGAAAATGTCAAATTGTTGGTCAATCATAGAGTTGCTATCGGTTCAAGTGTAAGTGAGGTTGAAGAACATTTTGTTACAAGAGTTGTTGAAGTCGCCAAACGTCACAACTTGTCCGTTCGTGCCTTTGGAAAGGATATTGTCAAGACTGAACACGATTCAGGATTGTTCGAAGTTACCGACTTTAACCGTTCATTGAATTCAGCACCAGTTACTCCAACTAATGATACTGTTTGGAAGTATTTATCTGGTGTTACCAGACATGTCTACGAAGACTTGGTTTTCCCAGATCTTACTTACCCAGTGATCAGTGCACCTGCTATTATGACTGGTAATACCGACACCAGACATTACTGGAACTTGACTAGAAATATTTTCAGATTTACACCTGCTTTCATTGGTGATTTCATCGGTGACACTCATATCCATAGTGTTGATGAAAAATTACCATTTGATAGTCATTTGCAATTGCAAGCTTGGTTTTATGAATATATCCAAGCTATTGACACTGCAAAAGCAAACAACAAATAGAAACTTTGTATTTACATAAAAATAAATAAAAATTACTGTTTTTTTTTTTTATTTCTCAAATGTGTTATATATTCAATGCCTTGTATAGCATAAATAATCTAAAAATACATGAATCAAAACCTGTTGTTTTATGTTCTCCCTGTTCTCAAAATTGTATACCCAAGAGGTGTTGTGTTAAATGCAATAAAATTATAAACCCCAAGGGGTGATATTAGTTCTATTAATTAATGTCTTTCTTTTCCAAAGGATTGTATCTCAAGAACTTTTCGATTAAATCAACATGAGTCAATACCATTCTTCTGCAACAATATCTCTTCAATTTCAATTTATCCAAAGCATCACCTTCACTGAGGGTTTCGTCTTGCAAGTACTCTAAATAGGTTTCCCATTTATCACCGACAACTTTACCACATGAGAAGCAACGTATTGGGATAATCATTGTGAATGTTTTAGGAGTAGTTTAGATGATACAGTAAGTAAGTCTCTGGTTAGAGGATTGGTATGAGTTTTTTTTTTGCCAGTGTGAGAGACAACCAAAGCGATGGAAAAAAAAAAAAATCTTTGTCTCTGCTCGCACTACTCTCATCGGTGATGATTTTATACCATCGCATCTTACACAGAAAATTTTTATTCTAACAAACTTTCTTCTAAACCTCACATAGATTCCAACAACCACCTACCCCCCGAATAATGCCTAGTGCTATATCAGACTGGTCATTATCCATGGCCACAGGTGGCAAGCCGTTGTACTTACCTTACTCACAAGCCACAGCATCTATATTTTCTCAGGACGGGCGTTATACAATCATTGCATTAACTCATCAATTACGAGTATACTTTATTTCCACTAGACAATGTATCAGGACTATTGATATCGACTTAGAAAGCTTGGTTGATTTAAAATTAGATGTTACTAATTCCAGTCAAGTGTTGTTATTTAAAAGTTCAGGGGAAATATTGACTGTCAATTGGAAAGATAAAGTTTCACAACCGATAATATCCACTATAAATATAAATAAAACCCAATTAAATGCATCATTACCAGTATTATCGATTATAGCAGTTAAACATTTATCATTTGTCATAGTCACAGGTAAAAAAGATAAGAAAAGGGGAGCATCTCACACTCGTTATATAAACTATTTTGATAGAAATCTGGAATCTTTGATTCCAATAATTGAAGTTCCTAACTCCATTGATTTTGCAACTTCATTAGACAATACAAAAATTGCATTTATTACCAGTGACAATGAAATAAACTTATATGAGTTATCAGGGATTTATAATTTGGATAGTATTGAAAATTTGACCGATGATGATATTTCCAAAGAAGTTATACCTTTTGTATACCGATCACCAGTGACGTCCATAGCTGTATCCAATGATTCAATGGTTGCTATTGGGACATCTGCGGGACCAATTCAAATAGTGTACGGTGGGTTGACCACGGCAAAACCACAACGTGTGTTGAAATGGCATCTTGATCAAGTGAAAAGTTTAATGTTTAGTGCAGATAATAATTATTTACTTTCTGGTGGTATTGAAAAAGTATTGGTTTTTTGGCAATTAGAAACAGAAAAGAAACAATTCTTACCTCGTTTGAATGGAATAATAGACAGGATCTCAATTGATAATCATAAAGACGATTATATTTCCTTACAATTGAATGTGGATACTTCGGATAATAACTATGAGATATTGATTATATCTGCAGTAGATTTGGTTTCTCGTTTATCTGTAAATACCATTAGACCCAAATTTGCTCATAATGTATCCACGACCATATTGAAGACCAAAAAGAAATTCACAAGGAACCCATTGGATTTCGATAAACTAAAAATGAGGTATGATTATAGTACTCAATTTGAAATTCATCCAAAGACTAAAAGTTTGTATTTCCCTAATGAAGCATCGATTCAATCCTTTGATTTATTTAAAAATGAACAAAATTTCATCCAACATGCTGCTCCGGTATTAGGAATTGGTAAAGTTAGATCAGAAACTAAATTATTGGATCCTAAAGTAACTTTATTACAATTTACAAAAGATGGTGAATGGATGTGTACATTTGATGAATTTACAAATACCGAAGTTGATAGTTTGTTATTAACGAATGAAAAACAATATGCGTTGAAATTTTGGAGATATATCGAGAATAAAGAAAATACCAACACCACATCAAAAACAGGACATTGGGAATTAACTACAAAGATCATTGATCCACATGGTACCAACCCTGTGTTATCTTTGATTCCTGCGCCTACTTCCTATTTCAACGGTGTGGCATTCTTAACCGCAGACAACAAAGGTGGATTAAGAATTTGGAGACCAAGTGTACCTAAAGAACAATACAAGACCACATCAGCAAGATCTCAACAAACTGCATGGAGTTTAAGAAAATCAAGAGTCCCTGGTGCATTATCATCCGATGCTGTTAGTTTAGCTTGGTCTGATGATAGTTCAATCATTTTCTTTGCTCATGAATGTAATATATCTGTAATCAATACGAAAAATTTCGAAGATGTACCTGATTTCAAAATCCCTTCATTAGCTGGATCAAGAGTAAGATCATTGGATCTTGTTGATAACTACCTTGTGGTGTTGTCAAAAACTAGGATATCTAGTTATGATTTAATCAATGGTGAATTATCTAATTTGGTTGCAAAAGTAAACACCACAACTGGTGGGAAAAATTTAATCGCTATTGATCCAATAAAGAAACTTATTTGTTTAGGTTTGAATTATTATTCTGATGATGATGATACATTTAGCATCAAATCCAAGATATTGATTTTTAAACCAAATCAATTATCCCCAGTTTCCATCCAGTTACATAATCAAGGGATTTCATCAATACGTTATTTCAATTCATCTTTTATATTTGTCGATTTGGATTGTCGAGTCGGTACTATTTATAGTGATGAAGAAACAGTTGAAATTATTGAAACGCAATTGACTAAAGAAATCAGTAATATGCTAATATCTGCTCAAGCTACAGCTGATCTTATAAATGATAGAAATGTTGAAGTTAAAGTGAACAAACAAGAAGAAAATGAATCAGGTATGGAAATAGATGGCTTGGAATATACGCAAAAACCAGTTGATCTTCATACTTTCCAACCAATATTCCAAAATATTGAAGGTGTTCAAATTGAAACGTTATTTGATCGGATAGTTAATGTACTTAAATAGACAAAAACAAAGTAGGGGTGATAGACTTGATAAATTTATTCTGATGTTATTATTATTAAAAAGGAAATTAAAAAAAAATACTACTATATACAAACACATACACGTTGTAATCACCAATTAAACACTGATTTCTTATGATCGTTTTCAGGGTTACCACCTTTTTGGGTTGTTCTTTGAATAGCCAAAACACTTTCAACTTTACTTAATGCATTCTCCAACAAATCTTTTCTTTCTTGTAATTCAATATGTTTTTTGATTTTAGGATCTTCTTTGGCAAATTTTTCTATTTCTTCTTTACTCAAATTATTAAAAAATTTCAAATCCAATTCACGGGGGAAATTATAATAAAAATCACTTAATAATTCAACATTTAAGAATAATATTGAAGTTGATGTTATTTTCGAAACAACAGCATCCAAAAAGATTTCAGGACATTGATATTTGCTTTCCTTCTTCTTACACTTTTTCGAATTTTTAATAAATTGGTATCTCATTTTCAACAACGACATTCTATCTTTAAGAAAAATTGCATCTTTACCACGTTGAATCAACGTAGGTGAAAACCCTAATGCTTCATTTGTAGTTAAATCAACATCACTGTTGTTTTGTTGTTTTAATTTCTCCAAATAGGTAACCACTTGTTGCAATTTCCTACCACCAACTTGTCTTTTCAAATCATGGTAAACTTCATCACATTGTCTCATTTCTTCTTTCAATAACCCAACGGCATTTTCTTTCGATGTTTGCCATTCGCGATCTTCTAATTCAATCTCATACTTATAGGGTTTGATACAATTCTCAACTTGATCTGCAGTAGAGTAATATTTGTTTCCCAATACTGATCTTGCAGCTTCGCGTACTGCAGATTTGGCCATTGGATGGTTTTTCAATTGTGTATTGTCAACCAAATTTTCCACTTCTGTAAGCAAGGCATTGGTTATCAAATTGGTTGATAATCTACCAACACCAAGTTTTGTTAATGAAGATGTGGTTAAATCTAATTTTTTGTGCCAGTATATATCATTATCAATATTAATTTGAGTCAACTCACGTAAATCTGGTTCTACTGCCCCAGTTTTTAATTCAAAAGGTTTATTCCAATATCTTTCAGCCATCAAATCCAATACTTTTTGATCTAATGAATTCTTCAAAATAGCTTTCAATTCATTTCTTGAAAAATTATGACTTAAATCTTTTGTACCCAATTTCAACATATCAATATTATTAGCCAAATACATCTCTGGAGTCAATGGACGATCATTGAACTCAACCTTGAATTGGTAAGATGTCTCTTCTAACTCTTGTTGTATAGCCAAATGAGTTGGTCTTAAAGAAGCAGCCATGGTCTTTTCCAATACTTTCATTAATTTTTTCTTCATATTTCTTGTTCCAACAGTACATCCAAAAAATGGTTCTTTATTATCTTTCAAAAAACCATGTTCAAAGTTTTGCTGGGCCACAAATGCTTGGTAACCACTCACTTGTTTTCTTGAGAATAATCCACTGGCAGTGACCTTAGGTGCTGGTGCTTTGGTTATAACTCCCACATAACCTAATTTTAGAGGATATTTCTTATTTAACAAAATTTTCCGAGCTTGCTCAGGGTCCACCAAATCCAACTTTGTAACAACTCCAATAGTTCTTTCCCCTCTTGGATCAGCCAATCTTGAGGCTCTTAATGCAGCAGAATTGGCTAAATCGACATCAGCAGCAGAAATTGCAAGAATAACATTAGGTGCTTCCAAATATCTATTACACAATTCTCTAATTTTATTTTTCAACTCCAATGGCTGATCAGCTGCTTCGACTTGAATATATCCTGGCAAATCCACCAACGATAAATCAGGTACTTTAGGCGATCTGATTGTCACTTGAATTGGATCGTTAGAAATACATTCAGATGCAGGCACTGCCATGTTTAAATCAAACAAGATCTTCTGCACTTGTTCAAAATCAGTTAAATTGAACATTTTCAATGCTGGGAATTCAGCAACGTTAGCTGCAGCTTCTGGTGTATTCACTAAAGTCAACTCAATAGGTCTTCTTGTAACCATATTGGATCCCTTTGGTAAAAACTCTTGTCCTACTATACTTTCCAAAACTGATGATTTACCACTTGATTGAGATCCAATGACCACAATAGAAGGTAATCTTATCCCATCATGATCGATATTGGTCAATAAGTTTCTGATTTCAATCATTTGACGAGTTAAATTAAGCATATGGTCATCAGTCTCATCATTCAAAACGCCTTCGTCCTCGTCATCATCTTCCTCTATCAAAGTTTCTTCATCTTCTTCAAAATCGTCTGATTCTGCCTCGGTAGATTCGTCTTCATCTGAGCTGAGCCCCACTGCTGCTGCAGTAGCACCTAATGCAGTGGCAGTATCATTTCCACCACCACCACCATCTCCTCCAGTGCCACCACCATTTGTTGGTCCATCACCACTACTCATACTTTTGAAGAAATCACCTGTTTTACCGAAAACGCCATCAGCAAAATCTTTGAGGGAGGATAATTGTTCTTGTGTATAGCTACTGGCCTGTTCTACTTTATAAGCAACATAAGTTCCACCAGCAGCCATGGTTCCTCCTATATAAGCCGGCAATTTTACTGCCCTGGTAAGAACTTTTAGAAACCCGAGGTTTCTTGTAGGGATGTACGTGGGTGCATGTACTAACTTCCTTTGGACAGTAGGGGATCTGAATAATGTATATGAACGTAATGGGATAATACTACTTCTCATTAGTAGTCGTCCATTTCTAGGTATCATGATATATTGATGCTTTGTTAATATGTAAAATGATAAGAAGAAAGGGTAGGAAACTTGCCCCGTGATGATGGTTTTTTTTTTTCTTGTTTGGTTTGATTAGATCGCGCCAAAATTGACCAAAATCAGTGGCGAAATATTCAAAGACCAAACTTGTGTACTTTCAGATGACGAAGAAGAAAAAAAGAAACCAAACGATGTGTTTCTAGAAAGGATTTGAGCAACAGTAAGACTTAACTATTATGGTGATGTTTGTGATTGGATATTGTTAGAAACAAAAAAAAAAACTTCAAAAATATAACTGCCTCTTGCCAGAATTGAACTAGCGACCTTTGCATTACAAGTGCAACGCTCTACCACTAAGCTAAAGAGGCCGCGGACGATTTGTAATTAAACTATAATAGGGGCCGGAAAATGCAGTTTTTTGTTCTTTTATCTATTATTAATTCCTCTATCGTATTGTCTACGAAACTTACTACAATCTTGCTACAGGGACTCCCTTATTTGAATGGCCTCTAAATATTTATAATTAAACTATAATAATAATTATATACGATTTTTTTGAAGAAAAATTCTTCGGGTTTTCTAAGAAGTTAGATTTTGACACAACTTTAGAATCTTGAAGTTGGATTTTATTGCCAATCCAAAAGATAATTCAAGATAGTCAAGGTCTAGCATAAATCTAGACTTCACCGAAATTGGTTATTTTCAAAATTGAAGGCGTGTGAGGAATTTTAAAGTGTTTTCAATTATTTAAAAAATTGGGAGAATTTTGCAATCAAAAAAAAATTTTCATGTATATCTTGCATGATAATCTCCAGTTTTCAGGGTTCTCTCTCCAGTAATGTGAGAAATCAAAATATCTTTCTCGAGGCACACTAGTACATTAACATTTGTAACAATAGCAACAGGATGGGGGGCGATGGAATATGATTCAATTTTTTTTTTCTTACATTTGAAACATTACCCTACCACCATACTAACTGACTACGGAAATCAAGGGGAACAACACAACGGAAGAATAGGGTTCCATTATAATTTAAGATTCCAGGAGAACTAACAAAACTTACGATAAGGAAGTAGGGAGAGAAGAAAAATAGCCGTTGATGGCTATCTCGGAGAGAGAGTTTAAGGTTTATCATTATATTGTGGAAGCCGAGTTCGCGCACTCAATAGGGGATTTTTGTTTCCTATTTTGAAATAGCCGTGGGCACAGTATTTACATTCACATCACACATGAGGTGGGTTAATACCTCCACAGAGGAAATTGCACCTATCAATTCTTTGTTTCTTTTATCTCAAAAAAAAGAATTGTTAGGAACGTAATTAACGACGGGGTGGTCAAAGAAAAAAAAATCAGGGGGCTAGTTTCCAGTTGCTAATTAAAGGTCTAGGGTATTGACAACAGCAATTAAACACAATCTAGTATTTGTACGAAATATTCAATTTGAAACAAGGTAATTTAAATGAATGGGAATGTTTCTATTGCTGTTAATATATTGTTTGATTTGTAATGTAAGGTACGTTTGAAAAATGGCGAGAATTTATTAATTTTTAGAGTGTGCTCTTTGTGTAAGGAATAAATGAAATAATTTCACCTTTCCATATTGCAAATTGAAATTTTCATAATGTCTTTTGTAACATCAACCATGAAAAGCGCAACATACTGATAGGGTTGTACTTCATTTATCTTTAAACAATGGATAAAGAAAGAAGTACGACTTACAATAATAACGTTCATAGAAAAAATAAAAAATAAAATATAAACTCAAAAATAGAAAACAGAGTCGGCTTATTGCTTTCGATGTTTATTGTTGTCACATTTCAGGAATCATTTGCTCTCTCCACAGTTCTAATCATGTTCCTACATTCTTTTTCCATTTTATCAACCAGCAACTAAAGTTTTTTTTTTTGACTGTACATTGCAACTTTGTTTGAGGTTTAATGCTGGGAATTTGTTTCATTAAAGGTGAACCCTTGTATTCATCTGTTAAATGAAAGGTACAAAATGAAAACCGTACATATCTAAAATTAGTTCGGTAATGTTAAAGTTTCAAGATTTTCCATACTTGCCGTGAAATATTTCCACTCCAAAGGGTGTATGTGTGCATTGATGAGATTGCGAAGGAAAGAGAAGATACAAAATTTTTATTTGAAGTATAACACACAATGCATCACCACACCACCACCATTGTACAGTCATATGATTATAAACTTCCGAGTTGTCCACAAGAGAACAAGATAGAAGAATAAGAACAAATTAAACTTCCACTACAACCCGAAGTTGTTTTTTTTGCAACTTGATGTTGTGATGGGGGGGAAGAAGGAAAAGGTTTGAACATTATATTCTTTTAAGGAATTAATATCAACAACCAGAAGTTTTAATGTATAAAAGGAGGAGATTTGTAAAAGATGCATATATATGTTTCCCAAAAACAGGAAATAGGTGCAAAATTTGTGATTTGGAGAACCTCTATATGCAGTTTACAAATCCCAAGGCACACACAAATATACACAAACTCACACACTACATCATGTACATGTAGCCTTGCTTGACACACTCTTCCCACCACTACCGCTACAACATACTACTGACTCTCTTTAAAAAGCTTAAAAAAAAATGTAAAAAAAAAAAAAAAATTATAGGGAAGCAATTAACATAAGATTCTGTACAGTTGCTAATTGTTGAACGAGAATTTCTTTTTTATATTGTGGGTGTTGTTTTGTACAATGTAACTATAAGCAGAAGTTTTTCGATACGATAGTAGAGAAGACATATTACGTAACTAAGGTTTGTAGCAACAAAAGAATAATATATAAATACCCTCTTCTTTTCCTCTTGTTCAAGGCTTTTTCAAAAATTTTACATCCCTGAGAACAACATCCCCCCCATCACCACCACCCACATCATGTTAAAACCAGCCTCTAGAAGAATCAGATTGAAGCACAGATGGACACAGATCAAATTAAGATTAGTCAAACACAAGGATCAAGACGTTGATGATCAAGTCACTATCGTGGTTGAGAAGTCTTCATATGAACGATGCAAGAAATGTAGTGGAGAGAAGTTACAGTTGGATGAGTTGACTGATATATCAACCCAAGTTTTGTCACAAGAAATAACATCTTTTGATGAGAAAGTTACGTTATATGTTACAAACCCTCTTGAAGAGGTAGAAGAAGAAGATAATGAGGAAAAAAAAAAGTCCAATCAGATTCAACTGGAATGTGAAGAATCAGAGAAGAAACTACAGTGTCAGTCTCAACCCTCTATCCAATGTGAACCCGAATTGCAACTACAGTTACTACAGCTCCACCATCAGCAATTAATACCTTCTTACCCACCCCCCAAATACCAAGCCAGATCTCTGCTGCAGCAACAACAACAACAACAGCAACCACAACCTCCTTTACCATCACCACCAACTACATTCAAATATAAATCCCAACTTAATCAATATCTTTTGAAAGAAGCAAAAGAAGTAGAACCACAACCATACACTAGTCTATCTTCATATTACACCAGACTTCAAAATAGTTTTGCAAATTATCATTTGATTGTTCAAGATGGTGATACGAATTCTTATCAATGCATCAGTTATGATTTATTAATTCCGGAAATTGAACAAAATCATAAATTATTCAGTTCTTGTCGTCTGTATTTATACAGTATTTTCTTATTGTACATATTCTTCTTTGCAGTTCATATCTATTTAGGTGCTTGTAACTAGTCAAATCTAATACAAATATATTTCGTTGCAACAGATTGATGTAAAAAGTGTAATCAGGTGACTAACGTTATCAGGAAAAAAAATTTTTTTTTTGTGATAGGCTTCTCGGAATCGGCACCGAATGCAGCTCAACCGCGGAATCAACTCCGGTTTGTTCGCTTACGTAAGGATAGTAGTAGATATAGTATGGTCCTCGTGGTATGGCAATTGAAATTAAAACTGATTACAAATTATCAGACAGCCATTACTCTTTCTCGTTACGAACGTTTAGTTTCCAATTCGGTTCGTGTAGAAAGTATATTCTAATGACACAACTGAATTGGGTAATTTTTGTTTTGTTCATTGTGGCTGCTTATTAATCAACTCCCACAATTTTTTTTCCCCTTTTTTTCGCAGCAAGTATAAATAGGACTTGGAATTTCTTCACGTTTGAAAAGTTTTCATAACATGCTCTTTAAGAACAACCTACGTTATTTAACAAGATTCTATCCAATGACTAAACCGATTACATTATATTCCTTCCCCACACCAAATGGATTTAGAGTAAGTGTCTTTTTGGATGTTTTAGGAGTACCTTATGATCCAGTTGTTGTCGACATTACCAAGAATGAACTGAAAGAAGATTGGTTTGTCAAGTTGAACCCTAATGGACGTATCCCTACAATTACTGATCCAAACTTCCCAGGTGGAATTACAGTTAGTCAGACCGGTGCTATCTTACAGTACTTAGCCGACAATTATGACAAAGAACATAAATATTCTTATCCTCATGGAAGTGCCGAGTACTACAAGACATTAGACTATTTGGCGTTTAGTCAGCTGGAGCAATCCCCACTCCAGGGGCAAAATGGGCATTTCAAGATATATGCAAAGGAGGAGGTTCCATATGCTATCCAGCGCTTTGGCGGAGAAGTACATCGAGTCTATAATACCTTGGAAAAAATATTACTGCTTAACTCGGAAAACGACAGTAAGTATTTTGTTGGTGATCGTTATACGATTGCAGATTTTGAAGTGTTTGGTTGGGCTGCCACTTTGCACAAGGTAGACGTGGACATTCATCAATGGCCGTTAGTTCTGGCTTGGTTTGATGCTTTGAAGCAGGTTCCAGGAGTTTCAAAGGGTCTAGCATTTCCTAGCTCAAAGTAGCTTATATGCAGGACGAAAAAATCTCGTGAAATTCCTATCTTGCATCAATTCAGTACTACAATTCAAATATTTATAAAAATCAAAAATACTATCAACTCTATTTTTTATATATATATTACACATCACTTGATTTAGATTTCTCTTCCTCTTTAACTTCAGGCTCAGGAGTGGCAGAACCTGCATCAGCAGTAGCACCAGGGTATCTAGTCCCTATCTTCTTCACCTTCTTCTTCTTTTCTTGTTTCTTTTCAACTGGGTAACCTTTCTGTTCAGCTTCTTGGAACTCTTTATTAGTTTCAAATTCAACTCTGATTGGAGCCAATAATTCATTGATCTTATCAGCAACACCCAGTTTCAAATCTGGAGGTGCTAATTTACCGTCCACGAAATCTTGTTTCAATTGATCAAGTGAGCTGTAAGATAATGGACCACCGTATTTTTCTGGTCTATCAATATCAAAACTGAATGAACCATCAACACCTGTTTTCAATTCAGCAATTGGTTGTATAACATATTCAATAAATGCAATCAAACCATTATCTTTCACTTCACCTGGGGCACAGTATGCACTATTGACCTTCTTCTTAACTGTTTTAGGTTCTTCAATAATATCAATCTTAGAGTTTGGATCAGAGGCACTCATCTTACCACCTTGACCTAACCCAGGAACCATTGGGTTCATCATATGAGCTCTTTTCTTGTATCCGATACTTGGCAAGTTTTCTTCAGCCAAAACGAAAATCTTTCTTTGATCAACACCTCCGAATTGAGCATCAACACCTAAATGTTCTTCATCAATTGCTTGCATCAATGGGTAAATCAAACCAGATAATAAAGGATTGGCAACTTGTTTGACAACATCAGCACCTGCTCTTTTGGCATCGTTTTGAGATACAATGTTGGATAATTTAAATAAATCCATGATATAGTCACCACCCTTTTGGTAGGATGAACCAACGACAAATTTCAATCTTTCAATTGGAACATTGATTGATCTTAAGATAGCTTTGACTACACATTCATAGTATTTGGCACGGTAATTGACAACTTCTAAAGGAGCTTTCATATTATCCAAAAATGCATGCAAATCAGCCAATAATACAGTGACTTCACACCCAGCTTTCAAAAAATGGGCTAATTTGATCATTGGTACAAAGTATCCACAATGTGGTTTACCAGTTGGAGCTGTCCCCCAATAAATTTTGACTGGTCTATCTTCTTTTTCCAAGACATCTTTAATGATTTGTCCATTAAGGGTTTCTTGTAAACCTTTGGTGATTAAGTTGTATTGTTCAACTGGATCTTTTATAACTGTCATAACTGTGAAAAAAGGGGATAATCTTATCTTCTGACTGTGTGTGGTTAATTAATTAACAGTCAAACGATGATTCATAACTTGAAAAAAAAAAAAAAAAATTTGTCTGGTGGTGAACTGAACGAACAAAAAGAAGAAGTCATATGGATACTGCATATAAGCCAGGAAAGATTATGAGATTCAGCAACCACAGGAATCAAGGGAAAAATTTATTACGTGTAGACTGTTTCTATCCATTAATACTAATTACAAGGATTATCAACCTCATATCCAATTACTATTCATCACTTTTCATATAAATCCTATACTACTTTTATTTATTTTTGGCCTGAGTTAATCTTTGGATCATGAACCCAGACGCATTGAAAAGATTTTTAGTCGAAGTCCCGGCAAAACTAGGCTATGAAGACCTGAAAATACTTCAACATTACATATACAAGGTATTATACTACTCAGCAACCAATGATGGACAATACTTGACCAGACTTTACCCCGATGCTCTGGACGCAGACTCTGATTCTTCAAGCATATATCAAGTCCCAGAACCACAGTCAGATAGCAACCCATATTATAAAGTCAATGGGACCAAGTATACGCATCCCGCAGACAAAGCTTGTGCGAGGTCATTCAAACTGGGAGATTCTGTTTACAGATGCGAGGAATGTGGGTTTGACGAAACATGTGTTTTGTGCTCCTACTGTTTCAACGAGCAAGATCATTTGGACCATAATGTTACCGTATACACCTCACGAGGTACCTCTGGTGGGGTTTGTGATTGTGGCGATGACGAAGCATTTACAAGACCTTTGAATTGTAAATGTCAAATTACTAAAAGTGAAAATGAAGAGGAAGCCGAAGAGGAAGCTTTGAAAGGAATTGCTGATTCTTTACATGAAACTATTCAAATTGCAGTTGATTATGTTTTGGATGTGACTAATTTCTCAATATCTACAATGCCATATATTCATTCTAAAATAAGAGTCATAAATCCCCAAATTCATCTTTATGAGATATCACAATTTTCCTCTTTACCAAGTGAAAGTTACGGAGGTGCATTGGATGTGAATTCCACCAACAAATGGGTTTTGACTGTTTGGAATGACGAATTCCACGATTTGAGACAGGCAGTAACTGCAATTAAAAAGGCAATAGGCGTCACTGATAACAAAGCTCATCAGATTGCACAGAAGGTAGACAGAGAAGGGTTTTGCGTATTGAAAGAAGGTGCACATCCATCAGATTTATGGGAAGCCTGGCATGCAATAGAATTCAACGGATTAGTGGGATCTGTTGTATCAGCTCGTGACTTTGTTAGGGAAAGAATCGTGCGAGCAATATTAAACTGGTTAAAGGATGTTTTGAATTCGCCAAGTGCTTTTGTGAGGAAATCTGCACAATCTTATTTTGCTCAATTGTTGTTGGAACCAAATCATAAATTTTCGAAAACTTTCCCCTCTTCTATGTTGAGAAGAATCTTTACAGCATATGATCTTGATGATCAAAAAGTGATATATTGTGTAAATGGGATTCCTTATGACGGGGAATTGGTAAATGTAACATGCCCTGCCAAATTAAAAACGTCAACTGACGAGATATATTTGCTGGAACCAATATCGTGGTTATTAGAACGACGTAAACTGCCAGAGAAACTTGTGTGTTCTAGACTACAATACTTTTTAATATTTCAAATAAGATTCCCGAAAGCGGTTCGAAAGTCTTTGGGTTCATTATTGGTTCCTCCATTGGTCACAACACCTGAGATAAAGAGAGAATTTGCTGACCAATTCATGTCTTTATACCCTTGTCTTTTAAAGATAATGGCTGTAAGTGATAGAGAAGAAGGATTGAATTTATTATCTGATGTCACATCACAGTTGCTTACATGCCCGCAGACAGTGCGTCATCTTTTCAATAAACGTAAAATGGAAAATTTGGTGGTTTCTTTGGCAAATTTAATAGAAGAGTACAGTACCGAACGAGATGAACAAGATGAACGAAGTGGATACAAAGTATATTGTGATATTGGGAATAATACTCAACAGAAAAGAGCGATAAAGGCAGCCGTAATGCAAGGAATTCATGATTTGACACATTGTTTAAATCCTAATATTGCAGGAGACACTATGGAACAGTTTTTGTACCCGAGTCTTTTTACACTGGTAATTGTATTGTTTGGATTTTTCCAAGGATATTGGCCAATCACAAGAAAATATGGCGAGCATGTTGAAATGGATATTTTTGATCTCAAAGTTCATTTAGACATTTCTATCCCTCTTTTGTTTGGTATTCGAAACCTTATTGCTCATCTGAGTGAAATCATGCTTGATGGAGTTTTGGGGAGATTGATTAAAGTATTGACAAAGAGAAGAAGCAAAGAAGTGGAACCAGGTGTGTTTGAATTTCAAGTGAGTAAAGATCCAATTGGTTTTGTCAATCCGTTAAATACTATGTTATCATTTATTTTGCAATATGGAAATATCAGCAACTTCATTGATGTTTTGGATGCGTACAAATCAGATTTGGTCAACATCACTGACATTTCATTAAGAAGCATTGTTCTTGGGTCCCAGATAAAAACAGGATTTTGGATCAGAAATGGGTTCTCTGCATCTCGTCAATCAACATTATATTTTGGTCCGATTATGTGTGAATGTACATTTGTTCGTGATTTCCATTTGAATCAGATTGCTGTTATTTTTGAAGATCCAAAGAAAGTGTTGAACAATTTCTTAGAGAGATGGGAGTTGATTGGATGGTTCAGAAATGAGGTACCATTTGATAAAACTATTTACCAAGATAGAGTTTTTTCAATGGTTGAAAGATTTGTTGCTTTTGCATATTGTTTACTTACAGACAGAACTTTGTTAATGAATGATAACCCGAAGAAATCTTCATTGAAGAAATTAAGACGTTCAATTATCTATGCATTGTGTGAGAAAGCTACTGCCTATACAGAATTAAAACAGAATATGGATTCGGAATTGGCAAATATGAGTGAATTCGATGATATGTTATATGAAGTGGCAGATTACCAAGCACCATCAGCTTTAGTAGACACTGGGTTATATCGTTTGAAAGATTCAATATACTCAGAATTGGATCCTTTGAGTATTTATCTTGATCCTGGAAAGTTTCAAGTGATTTGTGATGTATTGATTAAAAACGGAACCTCAAAAAAGAAGAAGAACACAAATCCAATAGTAACTCCATTTATTGAAAAATCTGGTCTTGAATATGTAGATAATAAGATTGGAAATTTTGCTAAATCCTTACAATTCACCAAATTGATTTATAAGTTTTTGCAAGTTGCAATTAATACATCCGATGAGACTTTCTTGCCTCATTTGTTGCATTTAATCCATGCTATCTTAATAGATGATGAAATGATTCATGGTGAGGATTATTTAAATGAACGTTATATTGACATTCCAATTACTGATTTGTTGCTCACTATTGTGGAGTCTAAAATGTCTAAATATGTGTGTCAAAAGGCTGATTTTTTGGTTGATCAACTTGTTAAGAAAGATAAAAGAATTGTTGATAGCTTGCTTGAATGTTTTGGCGAAGACTACATGGAATCATACAAGAAAAGAAAGGCCAATTTGTTGGAATCTGATGCCAAAAAGAAGAAAAGAAAAGCAGAATTGAGGAAGAATAAGATTTTAAAGAGTTTTTCCAAACAAAGAGAAGAATTTTTGAGTCAAAATCAAGACTTTCAAGATGAAGCAACTACAGATAATAATGCAAATGATAGCAATAGTAATATATCCAGCCAAAATTTACGTACTTGTGTGGCATGTGGGGAGTTTGAATCATTTCAAAACCCACTTGCAATCTTAGCTGTTTCGACAAAGGCTTCTGTTTTCTGGAAAGTACCAGATACCCCAGGTGAAGCAGTTAGCAATGCATTCAAAACATGGGATGCTGATGATTTGCTTGATTCCAAGTGTACGCAATATGGTATTGGTTACGATACACTGGCATCGCTGACACTTAATAAAAATAGATTTGAAGGCTCCGTTGTATCTACATGTGGACACAGTATTCATCGAAGTTGTTTAGGTAGAAGAGCCGTTGGTTCTCCCCAATATTCGTGCCCTTTGTGTCATAATTTGCATGATTTAATTATTCCAACGCTCTTGGGGAATATTGAATCCAAGAGTGTACCAAACGAGATACTATATGGCGAACCTAAACTCTTGAAATATAATCAAATTGTCCTGTCAGCTACCCCAGAACAAAAATTATCTCAATTACTTAAAGTGTTTGTTAAAAATGAATATTTCCCGGATTATTCAAGTATTACAGCTTTGAAGAAACAAATCGAAGAACCCATGATTGCTTTACTGGTAGCGAAATTTTTACCACCTAGAGGTGATGACCAAAAACTTTTCAACCGTTTTATGAATTGGGCCAATGTTCTTGCTGACACCATTAGAATGAATGAAATAGCAACCCGTTTAAATGGACTGGAAGCATATAGTGAGTTTTTAACCCAAATCCCAGGATCTTCAAAGACTCTTTTAATATGTTTAATTCAAATCCGATTGCTTGGTACTGCATCTACTTTTTCACCATTGGTAACTAATCCTGACATTAGATTAAATGGACAAGCCACTGAATATTGGAATTCCGAAAACATTGTCGATGGACCCTTCAATGAAGTTGTTGCATTGTTTTTCCAAACAGAAGAATCATTGTCTACTTTGGCAAGATTAGGAATGTCAAAACTAATTGCAATTGGTATCTATTCATTGAATGCTAGAATAATGGAAAACCCAGCTTATTTAGATTCACTTGTTATAGAAGATGAGTCACGTGATGCCAATGATCCTTCTTTCGAGTTGTTCCATGAATTTTTTATGAAGTTGATACTTTCTTCAGACTTGAAAGTTACTGGAGCCGTTGAGAGGAACACCAAGCTGATTTATTGTGCCCTTGAAAGAATTCTTGGTATATTTTTAAGACAAGTTGTTATATTTTTGGATTTGTTAACATGTTTACCAAATGGTGAGAATGAATACAAGAGCATCTCTGAACTTGAAGAATTGAAAGAGAAAATTTTATCTCAAGATAGATTAACCGATACCAAGGCTTTGACTGATGCATTAAAAATCCCATCGTTTGATCAAGTGATTGAAACATTACTTGAATCCAGCAATGCATTTGAAGGCAATATATTTGATATCATTTGGAATTCCAAAATTCCGAAACATTTAACAAGCGGGATTTTAACTTTAGATTATCCAGGAATGGTCCATTTAGTTAATTTACCAATTGATTATAATGCATGTATATTGGGTGCCCCAGAAATAGCAGTTCAAAATAATTGTAAATGTTTGGTTTGTGGAACATGGGTTAAGAATTCAAATAATGTTGCACACATGGTGAAATGCAGTTCTCAGATTGGATTATTGTTTAATCCGAAATCCAACGTACTTCGTATCTGCGTTTACATTGGAAGAAGTCCAATCAGTATCGAACTACCAGCACCATATTTGACAAAGCATGGTGAAGTCAAAACAAGAGGACATAAAGGTAAAGCTACTTTGAATGAATATAGATTTGCTTATTTGAATAAACTATGGGTCACACAAGGGTTATATGGGTTTGTAACGAGAAATTTATATGGGTCAAGTATGATGTTTGAAGATATGACCATGAATTTTGATAGAGAAGATATGCCTGGTCCTGATGATGATGATGATGAATATGACGAAGATGCATATTTTGAATGGGAAGCCGAACCTATTGGTATTTAAAAAAATTCCTACAAACTGAAAAAGAAAAAAGAGCAAACAATAGTTACTTCGTTTATTAGTCGTTTGTATATAGAAATAAATGCAATATCCATAATAATATCTAAAGCTAATCGTTTTTCTCTTTCTCTATAATGTTTCCCAACCTCCAGGATCCAAAACGCTTTCTAGATTTCGTACTATGCAATTTTGAACATTATGCTGTAACCAAATATTTCTCATAAAATCATCATATCTAGGCTTCATTAAATGTAACGCATTTGTTTTCTTACTTTCTTCAGCAATCTCCCCATGATCATCCAAAAATGGAGCATTATAAAATGAACCTCCATTTCTATGTAACAATAATAAAGTTCGATCTTTAGGAAGTAAGAATATTCCAACATTATTACCACATTCTTTCAAGTAATGAGTAGTACATTGACCTTCCTTGCATCCAATGGCTTGTTTCTGTACATCAACAATATCACCACAGAACAAACAAATAGCTGGATCTTCAATTGTCATATTAGGATTATTATGTTTATCCAGGTAATAATATTTAGTAAAGAAAAAATCAAGTCTTTCAGGCAAATCCACCAATTTAACGATCCCGGGATATTCCAATTGCTTCTTGATATGAAGTTCATTTTTTGTTTTTGATACTTCTGCGGAGTAATTAACAAAATTATAGAACATCTCAGATTCATTAGAACCTACTTCATTAAAAGCACGCAAATATTCACTTGTAGATTTTAAATTCAAGAAAGAACACAATCTATCAGCTTCATTTTCTGATTCTGTAAATGATGAAAAATCAATATCCTCTGTATTTGCACATTCAACAAATGCATAAATGGCAGCTCTTCTTAAAAATGTAGTAGCCACTTTTATCAACATGGAGTATAACACATCTCCAAACTTCTTGTCATCCATTATGCTCATGAGTTGTAAATCACGAGACGCGCACAAGCATTTAAAACATGCAGACGCAGCAGCCCCAGTACCTTCAGGAACATTGACAAGTGTTGGAACGTCCAAAGCAGAATATTTCCAAGTTTTCTTTAAGCAGTTAGCATACATCTCAGTACTTATTATATTCAAACTTTGAATCAAATGACCAATAAAAGTAGTTTCCAAAACGCAATTGAACGAAAATCCAACCGTTGGGAATGGAACAATATTAACCAAAAGACGGAAAAAATCTCCATTTAATATGGTGTTGTTAATGGAGCATTTTGAAAGTGCAAATACATGAGTGAAAATTTTGGCATATGCAGCATTTCTGGAATTCAGTTGATCAATCCAATTTTTCACTTTCATCAATGTGCTTGAATTTTTAAATTCATTTTGGGTTCGCAAGTTAATTAAGGAGTTGTTAGAAAGTTGATGAATTATCAATTGATCATGAGTAGTAGCAACCCCTCGTAACGAGATTTCTATGGATTTAATAGTGTCAACAAATACGGAATTCGAATCAGCTTTAAACAATTGTGGAAACGTAAATGCTGATAAAATCTGAAACATATTACTCAACAAGACTCGAAAGTTTCGTTGATGTGTAGAAAGCTCCTTTGATGAATCCATAGAAATCATTTCCTTACCAACGGGAGTCAATATTGACCTTGAGTCTAATTCTTTATCTGATGCACTTGTAAAATTTTCAATCCACTCTCTATCTTTTATATGTTCCAATTCCAAAGTTTTAAATGGATTAGGAGCAGCTTGTGGTTTCAAGTGCTCTCGTAAACTTCTATTGTTGTTCGACCATAATATTGGAAGAAAGATGTTGTTCAAAGCTTTACAAAGTGGACATAAAAACTCTTTTTTATCCACATTCTCAGGTGTGCTTCTGGTGATTTGGTTCAGCTTGTTTTTGCTGTTTTGAAGATAATTGACATAACATTGATAATGCATTCCATGTCCACAACTCAGGGATATCACATGACTCTCAACATACTCATTCATTTTGAAACCAGGACCAATGACACTTTTATTATTGGTATACTGCATAAATGAATTCCATGCTTCAGTTTTAGGGGAATTATGCAGCAATTTGTTATCATCATCTTCACTTGAATCCAAGTTCACGTTATCTGAAAACGACTTCAAAAACCAATATTCATCATCAAAAGGCACATGTCTAAATTCCGAAGATTTAGAAATATAAGTTATTATTCCAAATGGGCCAGCATCTTCCGCTGCATTTTGACATAACATACAGTGATGTTCAGGAAATTTCCAAGCAGCATGATCATCTAAATCTTCCATTTCTGTATCACTTCCACATTCTATGCTTTCAAAATGGTTTTTCTCAAGAAACAGAGATTGTTGCTTTTTGAATTTTGCCATGAGTTTCGCTTGACGTGCTTTTGCAATACGCTTTTTCATATTGATTTCATTTTCGCTATCAGCTTCACCAGTTTTCAAATCAACTTTTCCTATATCAAAACCTTGAATTTGATTCTCCAAGCTTTGTAAAATATTTTTATGCTTGTCACTCAAAACTTTGAATATATGACGAACTTTAGTATGAGTAGATTTATGCTCTTCTCTAAGTAATAATTGATACAACAAACTTGCAATGGAAGCATTATATTGAGTTGACCAAGTAATACACTTGTCACCGAAAGTACCATATTTTTCCTGGTCAATGATTTGCTCCATGCTGCATATATGAATCAAATGTAATACAGTCTCCAACAAGCTCTCCACTTCTTTCTGTTGACACTCACATATATAAATCAAAGTTTTGATTAAAAATTCCAGAAAATGTATTGATGTTGAAAAGTTCCCAATGTGCTTGTAAATTCCCAATTCATTTGTGGACAATTTCCTTGGTTCTATTATTATGTCACTAACTGATTTCCCTGTCTTTTTGCATATTCTTTCTTTGACAAATTTGATTGCATCGTCTTTGATATTAGCACTGTAATGACAATAGTATGGATTTATTTCATCCAAATGTTCGTCTTTAAGACGATAAACTCCAAAGTCATTGCTTCCTTTTGGAGCTTTGAATGTAGTCATTGATTTGAGAATAAGTTCAAATCTTCTATCAGCCACTATGTGTTCAGGTATTTGAGAACAAAGTTTTGAATAACCCAAAGGTCCAAAGCATAAAGCATGAATAATTTCTCTTTCCACTTTTTTCTTTAATAATGTTACCTCATCGTCACTTCTCAAATGGATGTCTTCAGTTGCAACATGAATAAAGAAATTTAAACATTCTTCTAACATATAAGGTAATGTTTTCTCATCATAAGTTAAATTTGCAGTACTATCTAACCAATTCTCTAAAAATTTCCAACGATCAAGAATTAAATAGGTAACCACATCAGGATGACAAAGATTCACAAAAACTTGAATTAGAAACAAATCTCTTAAATAACCATAATCACGAAGACTTGTATTTTTGTATAATTGTAACTGAGACTTGACACTAAAACCATTTCTCACCCAAAATCCAGCTTTAATTTGAGATATAAGTACAATAGTTTTAATAGGATAATCAAAGATAGTCACTTCAAGATTTGGAGCACCATTTGCAAGATAAGTCTGTTTTATTGTATTGAATACCTCTTCTAAACTAGCAATATCTTTAAATCTAGCAAATTCTATCAACCAACCCAAAAATGAATGCACTGGATGCAAAAAACTAACTTTATCTTCATCAACATTACTAATTTGAATCAATTGGCCAGTATTTGGTTCTTGAAGGTAAGCCTTATCTGCTGATAGATTGATATCTATTTCGTCATCAACTAGTCCAGGGAACTTTTTATTCTCAAGATCAACCAAAAACCTAAGGGTGTATTCAATCGCCAATTGATAGTTACGCAAGATATCACACGAATCTGTTTCTCGAGTTGTTTTCAAAGCTCCAGCAATGACTTCACCAAATTGATAAATTACCAGAACAGCTTGGAAAAATGCATTGTAATCTGGACTCTCATATTCCACATGGTTCGCCTTTTCTCTTTTCAAAATGGGCCTTCCTTGAAACAAAACCAACATATCACAAGTCATTGGAACAATATTGCTATTTGGGATAAACTTTGAATTTTTGCTTCTTGTCAATATATAACTGAGATCAAAGAAAATTTGACCCCATCTTCTATTTTTCAAACTCTTAATTGAGACTTGATGTGTTCTATCTAAATCTTCAGGAGCTTTTACATGCTCTGTTGTTAAAAATCCATAAATCGATGAAAGAATACGTGTAAGATCACCATGCTTTATTATTTCCGCAGAATTCGTAGGACATGTGAATAATTGGGTTGATAAAGTTGGCATGACGCTGACTTCTGGCTCTCTATCCATCGTAAGGTACATATCCACGATAGTTGGGTAAATATCAACGTACTGGTAACATATAATGTTCTTATATCGCAAATTAATAATCAATGATGTTGAATACATATCATGTAATAAAGCACGAGGTGCTTTCCAGAATCGAATATCCAAATAAACCATATATTGAAATCTAGATCCATGATGACTAACATTTTTAACGTATTCATTTGTGTCTAAATTATAATCACATTCATGACAAAGTTCATCACATAATTTCCATTTAGAAGGTGACCACATCCAATGGGCACTTGTTGATTTTTCTCTTGAAGGAATCTTTGGGATTTTCAAACTAGAATCCAAAGTGCCCACCATATAAGAAAAAGTATCATCATCTTGATCATCAGATACCAAAAGTCCATTTTCCCATCTTTCACAAAAGGCTCGACAAAATAAATCCTTGACTGCGGTATTTGTTTTGAAAAGTTCACTTTCTGTAAATTCATTTAACCAAACTATTATTTCATCACACATATCTTCTCGAAAAATATCTCTGTGACTTCGTATACACGTTGCTAAACCTGTTGCACTTAATATTTTTTGCCTTTCTATTAAAAGTTCAATGTTTCGAGAACTAATAACTTTTGCCTTTCCAAAGCGTTGAACTTCATCAGTCACCATCATTGCAAAATCTTTGACTTTTTTACTTGCCAAATGAACTCTTTGTACAGCATCTCGATAATATCTAATTTGATCATTATAAAGCATTAAATAATATTGATCGTTATTTGCATCAACAAAATCACTATCATAACATCCATATTTCCCCGGGTCCAATGTGCTATTGATAGTGTTCAATTCAATTATTGCAGGTGTTGTCTCCTCCGGGTCTTCAAATTGTAAGTCGCATTGAATAATGACGTCAATTATATAATCCAATAAAACTCCAATGGTAGATAATATAGATTTAGCCAAAGCATCAGGTAACTCACGATCATACATTGTTGTATCATCAACTTCTGTAGCATAAGGACAATACATTTCTCGAGTCCAAGCTTCTGGATCCCCACAATCACAAACACCTCCGTTTTCACGTTGACATATTCCAATATGAACAATATGACCCTCATGATATTCTGGTTGAAAGCAATGGGGACATAATGCACAAGTATCATCAAACCCACACGTTAAACATCGATGTATTGGTTCACCCTTACGGAATATTCTCCCACATGGCAGATTCTTGTGATATGCACGATGGTTATGGGTATCATGTTTTGGATCTCGCTTTGATACTAATGATTTATAATAACTTGTAAATGTCCATTCATAATCCTTTTCAATCTTTTCCACCATGGAATCTCGAGAGTTTGATTGTCCATCTGAGAAAGAACTAGGGAATAACCAATTTAGATAATCTCCATTATGGGAAATGGATAGAAATAATGCTTTACGGATTTCTTTCTTGACATTTTTGGTAAAGTTGAAATTTGCATTTGTAGGAAGTTGTAAAAAAAACCTCTTTAATTCTTTATCTTCTTCATAAATTTCCATATCTAATGATCTTCTCCTTTTTCAAAATGATACGCAGGTTGTCCAATTTCTTGTTTATTGGGTTCTTTGTCTTGGGTTGTTGTTTGTTTCTATTGAAGTAATGTTGAAATTGAGGCAAACAAAAATCTCTAGTGGCTAAAAAGGCAAATTTTAATTTGGACTGCTAATATTAATTATGGTAAAATTTTTTTTTGTGTGTTGCCAGAATCACATAGACAAGGCAAAAGAAAAATCCGAATCTTCACCAGGGATAAATAACTTCAAACAATATCAGTAGCATAAAACAGTTATATCAACAATCATCAATTGACCTACCATAAATCAAAAAAATCAAACAAGATATTCCAATTATAATGTCCGAAACAAAGAAGTTTTATTATCAACCAAGTATAGAAGCAAATAAACAAAAATTACAACACGTTCATGATGTCGCAGCATTAGCATTAGGAGTAGGTTCAGGAATATTGACACTAGAGTCATTACATGGGTTCATATTTTATTTAATAGGTATTACAGCTACAAATTTATTGTTTTACATTATATGTGGTGCTGGGAAACCATCCAGTTATTTTAAGAAACCACTACAAGAAGTGTTTATCAGTGGAGTTTTTGATAATGTGCCTGGGTTTATAATGATGTGGTGTTTGGTATATGCTCTTGTTAAGTCAAGTTCGTGAGTCGAAACATTATTATAA
>JAKTVG010000327.1:0-131681 GCA_030557085.1 Candida gigantensis
GAAATTAAAAAGCAATACTTCAATCATAATTATGTCACGGAAATTTTGAGCTACCTTGGGATTAAGAAAACTCCATTTAGAAAGAAAAGAGCCGAGAAAATTATTATTAAAGAGAATGATAAACCTAGTTTTAGTGATGACAGTGATATTAGAGAAATCAATTTGAATGCAAGCAGGGAAGATTTACTAGATGAAGCAGATCAATCATATGATTTGAAAAGCAAGTATAAAAGGTTTCTGCATCATGGCAAGTATGCACCACTCAACCACAATAATACGGAAGACATGACAGAATTGGACGAAGTTACTCCTGCACCAAAACAACCGTATTTGGACTCAAAAAACACTTTTTTTAAACCCCCACCTAGCACGATTGAGAAGTTAAATTTGAAAAGAGCATTTTTTAGAAGTAGTTGGCAAAGGATTGATTTCATATCGATGGTGTGCTTTTGGATTTCATTATTCTTATCAATAGATTACTATGATGCGAAACATCAGATCATGCTTTTCAGAGCACTTAGTTGCCTCCGTATTTTGAGACTTTGTAACTTGACTACAGGTACTGCTACCATCTTAACTGCATGTAAGATTGCAATTCCACAATTAATTGACGTGTCTATCTTCATTGCTTGTTTCTGGTTGTTTTTCGGTATAATTGGTGTTCAATCGTTCAAATCATCTTTAACGAGGCATTGTGTTTGGACCAACCCGACCAATTCTACAGACACTTATGTGAATAGTGAGCTGTACTGTGGATCTTTCATTGGCTTAGATGGTAGTGCATCGGCATACATAACAAGGGAAGGAATTCTGTCGAATGTGACGAAAGGGTACAGGTGCCCAATCTATTCACAATGTGTATCTGGTGAGAACCCATATAATGGAACGGTGAATTTTGACAACATCTTGCAATCGTTAGAAATCGTTTTTGTTATCATGAGTGCAAATACATTTACTGATATTATGTATTATACAATGGATACTGATAATATGGCAGCTTGTTTATTTTTCATTACATGTATTTTTGTAATGACAGTTTGGTTAATGAATGTGTTTATTGCCATTATAGTTGCGTCATTCAATATCACTAGAATGGAAGTAGCAGAGGAACAAAAGAAGAAGAGACAAGGTTTACATATTTTTAAAGTATTTGGGTACGCTGACGAAGATGTACAGGTACACAACAAACGAGTGGAAATTTTGAAGAATAAAAGTGTTCCCTTGAAATGGTATTATAAACTTGAATTTATTTTTGTGATTTGTATTGTTGTTGATTTGTTTGTTCAATGTTTTAGAAAATACAATATGTCAGAGTACAGAGCACATTTATTATATCGATTTGAAGCAGGCTTTACAGCTGTGTTTATGGCAGAAATTATCATTCGATTTGCAGTTTACTTGCCTCACTGGAGAATATTTTTCATGTCGAAAAGAAATTGCTTTGACTTATTTTTGGCAGTCATCACAACTGTTATCATTATTGGACCAGTTAAAGAGGCTCTTGGACATGCATATTATTGGCTTACTGCTTTCCAGTTGATGAGAGCATATAGGGTTGTATTGGCAACTTCGATTACTAGAAATTTGTGGTTAAAAATTATGGGTAATTTTAAGTCAATGTTTGATTTAGCATTGTTTTATTTCATTTTACTTTATTTAGTAAGTATCATATTAGCAAGATACTTTGAAGGAGCTGTACCAGCAGATGAAGTTGATAATTTGGAATATCCAATGAGCACTTTACCAGGTGTTTTCATTGCATTATACGTTATCACGTCGACGGAAAATTGGACAGCGATACTTTATGGTGTGCAAGAGTACGCCACAACCACATCGTCAAGATCTTTTGGAGCAATATTTTTAATTGCATGGTTCATGTTATCAAATATGATTATATTAAATATTTTCATTGCTGTCACAGCTAAAACTTTGGAAGTATCAGAAGAAGGAAAAAGGAAACAACAATTGTTACAATTCATAGATACCATGACAAACAAATTACAACATATTGATCAAGATTCAGGGTTATTGACAAAGATCAAGAAAAAATTGTTCAAAAGGAAACAAGTGAAAGATGAATTGGAAGAAGCAGTGGTGAATTTACTTTTGAGTGGAACTGCAGTGAATGATTTTTTGGAAAATGATGTACGGAAACAACTAGATGAAGAAGAAGAAATGTTAAGAAATTTGCCAACATCTACATGGAAAAGATGGTTAAGTGTGAACTATTGGCGTACAATCAATTTATTTAAAAACAATCCATTTTACGGGAACAAAGAAACCGGTCGAAATATTTCATTGGAGAATTTTAATCCAGCCAACTTTGCTAGAACAATTGTTAAGGAAAGAAAAAATATCGTGAGTCAACAAAATGAGTTTTTGGAAGCTAACCCCAGATATAACTATGTATTTTACATTATTGGACCTCAACATCCAATTCGAAAATTGTGTCAGAAGATGGTGGCACCAAGTTATGGAGAAAGAATTGATGGTGTGGCCCCATACAAACCTGTAGCGGAAGTGATGGTTATAGTTATGTTTATTTCCACGATTACATTAGTTGTGCTTGCTTGTTATATGACTCCTATTTTCCGTATGAATCATACCAATGAATACTGGGTGTTTTGGACAGAATATATGTTCCTGGTAATATTCACAGTTGAATTTTTGATTAAAGTGATTGCTGATGGATTTATTTTCACACCAAATGCTTATACTCGTTCATCTTGGAATTTAATTGATTTGGTAGTGTTGATATCATTATGGATTGAGGCCATTGCTTATTTACGAGATGATGGTAAGTTGTCAAGAGTTGTTCGTGGTTTGAAGGCATTGAGAGCTTTGAGGTTGCTTACTATTAGTGAGACAGCAAAGGCAAATTTCCATAATACAATGATTGCTGGGTTCTGGAAAATTATTAATGCTGCCATTATATCACTTTGTTTATTACTTCCATTTTCTATTTGGGGGTTGAATATATTTAATGGTCGACTTGGTTATTGTATTGATGGTGAATCAGATATGAGTGCATGTTTCAATGAATATCAGAATCAAGTTTTCAATTGGAACGTTGTTAGTCCCAATGTTTATACTGACCCACAATTGGAATTCAATCGATTTGCTTCTTCATTTGTTTCTTTGTTTGAAATTGTTTCATTGGAAGGGTGGGCTGATTTATTACAGAATGTAATGGCAAGTACTGGAGTGGGGACACCAAAACAGACCAATGCTAGTCCATTCAATGGGTTTTTTGTTGTTTTTTTCAATTTCATTAGTATTATTTTTATTTTAACATTATTTGTTTCTGTTATTATCAGTAATTATTCAAGAACAACTGGTAGAGCATATATGACAACAGATCAAATTTCATGGTATCGAGTTAAGAAAATTTTAGTTCAAGTCAAACCATCAAAGAGAAAAGATACCACTAGTTTTAATATTATTAGAAGATTTTGTTATAAAATGACAGTGGAAAGAAATCGTATTTGGACTCAAATTTTGAATATTGTTTTATTTTTCCATGTTCTTGCATTATTATTGGAATGTTTCCCATCTTTTGATAATTTGAACATGTTTAGAACCGTGATTTATACACTTGCATCCAGTTTATTTTTCATAAATTCTTTAATGCTTTTAACTGGTCAAGGATTGCGTACTTTTATACAATATAAATGGAATTTTTTCAATATTTTTGTTTCTATTGGAGCATTTGCAACTACTATAGGATCATTTTATTTAGATCCAAATTCTCCATTAATTAATATTACAAAATTATTTTTGGTTTCACTTTTATTTTTCATAATTCCTAGAAGTAATCGATTAAGTCAACTTTTAAGATTTGCATCAGCTTCATTACCATCATTAATTTCTTTAGTTTTCACTTGGCTTGTTGTTTTTTTAGTTTTTGCCATTGCAATGAATCAAATTTTTGGAATGACTAGATTAGGACCAAATACTACATCGAATATTAATTTAAGATCAGTACCTAAGGCATTGATTCTTTTATTTAGATGTAGTTTTGGTGAAGGTTGGAATTATATTATGGATGATTTTGCATTATCACAACCATTTTGTTCAAATAAAGATGAATTAGATAATAATGATTGTGGGAGTAAACAATATGCTTATATTTTGTTTATTGCATGGAATATCATATCGATGTATATTTTCTTGAATATGTTCGTTTCATTAATTTTGGATAGTTTTGATTATATTGGACATAAAGAAAGTTATAATCAATTGATTCAACGTGAAGAAATTCGAAAATTTAAAAGAACTTGGCAAAAATTTGATCCTGAAGGTACTGGATATATTAAACCAATGGATTTACCTAAATTATTACATACTTTAGATGGAGCATTATCTTTCCATTTTTATACTGGGGCATTATCGATTCCAGAATTGTGTAAAAAATGGATAGTTAGAAACAATCCAAGTGATCCGTATGATGTGACAATTAATTATGATGCCATTGAGTATACAATTAGTCAGATGGATATTCCCAAGATTAGAGAAAGAAGACAAGCTTATGAAATGTTTGTTGAAGAGGCATTATTAACTATGGAATTAAATAATGATCCAGGAGTTTCATTCACGAGAATTTTATTACAATTACCATTATATACATCATTTGATATGAGTGATTGTTTCAATTTGATTGATTATTTAGAAAGAAGATTATTGATTCAAAAAGTTATGAAAAGATTACATACAAAGAGAGTTTATGAAACAATTGCAACTTATGCATGTCGATGGAAATTTAAGAAAGATTATAAATTAGGTATTAAAGATACGAATATTGCATTTGATTCTCAATTACAAAGAAATAGTTATTTACAAAATGATCAATTGGTTATTAATAAGAATCCACCAACTATATTTGTGACTGATGATGAAGAAATGAAAAAACATCATGCTGATACATTGAATCCAAATATGGTGCCACGATCAACAAGAAGTTCCGGAGCATTTGCAGATGATGATAATGATGACGACGGTGATGATGATGACGACAATCGAAGCGTTGCTAGTGGGGTGTATTATCCAAGTTCACCATTGGCAAAATTAAGTAAACCACATAATGTTAAACCACATCATCCTAAATTATTCATTGAAATTCCATCACTGAGCACACCGAAAACATCAATTAGTCAAGACCATCATCATCATGATAATGTTAAGATATCACCGTTTATGGATCCACAAGAAGTTCAAGAACATGAAAGTAGTAGGAATGTATCATTAGTTGATTTAAGTAGTCTTGAAGAGATTCTTGAACAATCATCTTGGAAAGATGCTTTTGGTGAGATGAAATCTAATGAAAAGAGAAAACAATAAAGCTCGCCTTTTTTTTTCTTTATTTGCATAAATTTTATAAAATTATAATAGAGTATATATATTATACAAAAAGAAATATTACATATAAATATATGATTGTGTTTTTTTATCCAAATTAGTACTTCGATTTTTATACAATCTCTATTCAGTTTTAATATCATTCAATCCTAAATCTTCATTTTGTTCATGACTTCTTTCAAATTCTTCAATGGTCATATTTGGATCATTATCAGGAGCATAAACATTTTGAATATATGAAGAAGCCAAAGGATCTTCCATAACTATAGTGAAACCAATTTTCCCATCAATAGCATCTTGTAATCTTGCAAAAAAAGTAGTCCATCTTCCTTTAGTTTCTTCATCCATTGAATCTGAAGTTTGAGTGAAAACTCGACTATGTAATTCTTCCAATACTTGAGTTAATAATCCTTCAATAGTAGTGAATCTACCACCTAATGTCCCTGGAGTTAAATCTAAATTTAATTCAGGAATATTTAAACCACAAGTTTCACTTTTTAAAATATCACGAGCTAAATCTTCAGGATCAGTTACTTTTAAAACTATCCTTTTCCCCTTTTCAGGAATAGCACCTCCTGTTTTAACTTCATTTGATTTATATCCACAATGATCACATACTGTAGACATTAAAATAACATCTTTAAAATGAGGAATATTAACTGTTTTCATATGAGTTTCACATGGTTTATAACATGATGAACAAGTGGCGGCAAATGTTTGAACTTCATTATTAAAATTTTCAATCTCAGTCGCATCTGATTTAAATCCAGTTGTATGAAGGTTAGTTGTGGTTTCTGTTTGTTCTTCTTCTTCTTCTTCTTTTTTGTTTAAATTTGATGATATATTCGAAGATGTAGCTTCCTTTTTATTAGCCAATTCTTCTTGTCTATATTTCGCTACATCATCAGCTGAAATTAAACCCAAAAAGACATTTTGTTCTGCAGTTCTATTATATTCATACATTGACCATTTATGAGTTGGTTCACCAGGGACATATTCAATCCATGAATTTCCAGCTGGATCATCAACAGTCACAGTTAAAGGAACAGTATTTGGTTCACAATTAATAAATGAATTTATTTTATCAATAACTTGTTGAATTTTTTCATAAATTTCTGGTTGAATTTGTTTTCTTTGTGGTTGATCAGATTGTAAATCATCAATCATTTCTTGTAAAATACCTTCAACATTAATTAATTGACCTCTTTTAGGTGGGATTTCAATGTCTAATTCACTAAATTTAACCGTTGCAGTTTCAGATTTAACAATTTGACGATTAAAATCTTGTTTATTTTCAACTTTTAAAACATATCTTGCTCCCTTTTCTGCAATTTGTGCCGCTGGTTGAATCTCACTATTTTTAAATCCACAATGAGGACATTCAAATGACATTATAATGACTTCTCTAAAATATGGAATTCTAGTCAATAACATCCTCGTTATCCCATTCTTATGACAATTCATACATAATGATTCAACTTCTTGAACTGGATGTCCTTCTGCATCAGATGCTTCAGTTTGTCTAACTTCATTGTTGTTGTTGTTGTCGACTTCTTGTGCTTGGTCTCCTACACTGGAAAACATTTCTTTCTGTTTGGTATTATCTTCAGACATGTTATCTAACTTGGCTTTCTTATCAATATGAGAATCTTCAGACATGTGTTGTAGCTTGTACACTCGGAGGTGTATTTATAATGAGATGGAAAAAAAAAATTTGTTCTCCAGATGCGATGGTTGGACTATATGCAATACTGCTAGAATGTTCTAGAGTAATGTACCTACACCACCCATCTTAATCAAACTAATCAATACGAACTATAAGCTGAACATATGGGAAACAGTTTCTGAACATGATACTTGACAAAAAGAAAAGAAAAGGACATGGATAACCAATCATACTGACTATTTTGAAATGTGTCATTTCTTATGTTGTCACGTGACAACAATTTTACCAAAGTTGCAAAAATTGGCCAGCCCAGGTTGATTATTACCTTCTATGTAACCAATAAATTGTACACTATCGAATTTGTGAAAAAAATTCTCTAAGTTTTATACCTCAGAGCAGGAGGTTTTTCAATTTTCAACCGATGATTTGTTAATCAATTATTTCACAATCGTACTGCAATTGAAAAGCAACGAGATGCTCAATTCATGTAGATTGGTTGTATCTAACTTGTGATAACGGGGGTTTCAAATGAAATTATAAACGAAGATATATAGAAATTAGAATACGTTGCCTACCCAAAAACCAACGTTTGTTAACAGCCATGTTAGCTCGTGTGTACAACGTACCTTATCATTTTCATGAAAATAATAATGATACGCGTCAATTAAAGAATCAAGAAGAAGTTCTAATTAAAAACAAGTATAACTAAAACGGGTTAAATTATAAAACAACACGCTGGCGTAATTATCATGCCACTATCAACAACAATATGCCGATTGTTTATTATATGATACGATATTGGGGAGTTAATTTGTAAATAAAGTTTTGGTCTAAGCTTTCGTATCAAGCATGTTTGTACTTTGTCAAAACGGACAAATTTTCTATTGTACGAAACTTAGTGATGATGATAATTACGTTTCTTTCTGCGTGGTCTATTTTATTGGAAGTTTAAACTTCAAACAAGTAAAAACCAATCAACCAACCAGATAACAATTACAACGGAAGATAGCATTGTATATAATTGTGGCAACTGATAGTTTTGTGTGATTTGTTATTTTTTTTTTTTTTCTCTTCATTGTACAAAATGTGGTGGCGTGGCAGTGGCAACGGCGGCGGCGGCCATGGCTGCAACAACAACAAAAACAACATCTGTGGGTCGGACCTACCACCAACCCACTATCGCGCGGTCTACCCGTACTTCCCTTGTTTGAGTATCGATACACGTAATACACAACTTATTTACACTTTGTATCCCGTTTAGTCTTTTATTCTCTTTATCTTATTCAATTATTTCACACTTCGGGGTGTGTTGTATTTTGGCAGACAAAAATATCGATCAATCAGTTACCACCCACACTATAATTCTTCATACCAGTGTATAATTCGCTACACAACCTGCAATTGATATCTTATCAAATATTATTACATTTTTTAGTATCGTATCCATCCTTAGAACGGAGGTGGGAGTGGGAGGTTTAAGGTTTAAACTACAATACAAAAATATATTCCAATTTGCCATAATACATAACAAAAATAATAATATAAACTTTATCATACATTCGGGTCGGGTTGTTGGGATGGCACTAAAAAAAACAATATAGACGAGTATAGATTTCACTTCAAGATAATGATGATCATGTAAACCACGTTTTTTCTCTTGGGGGAAGGTTCTAGCATAGACCAGAAGGTCATGTTTCATTGATTTATATCTATGGAATCCAATTCATTCTCCATTGCGGAAATTGAATCAAGTGTGAGCGGAAATTCTGTAATGTCACGTTTTGCTGCAACTGAATTCTCTGGTTGTTTGTGTGCAGGATATTTTTGTTTCTTTCTTTTTTCAGTTTTGCTTTTCTTGGTCTTGTCTTAGTAAAAATAATAATAAGTGTGATGTTGCTTATGTAAGACACACTAGAGAACTAGAGAGAGAGAGAGAGACGAAGCCACACATTTTTCACAGACAGTACAGCAAGCCAGACCCCAACTTACATAAATACGTATAACATCTGAGACAAGTCTTCAACTCTCCTTTTTGTTACTCAAGTTGTGGATTCTTCTTCTTCTTCTTCTTGTGTTAGATCTTTTTTTTCACTTTGCTATTGTTATCAAGGTTATATATATATTTCCATTAAAATTCCTTTCAATTTTTTCACTTGACTTTGCTTTAGTTTTTCCCTTAATACCAAAGAATTTTTTTTTCCCTCCCCCTGTTGTTAATAACAACCTATTGAAATCAAAGATAGAAGAAATACAATACAATACATCTGTCAAATTACTAAAACTAAATTGTTCTGTTTTTTTTACTTACCAAGTGTGTAAATATCAATAATATATTATCAAAGAGAAGACTACCATAGAAGGGGTTATGAATTTACTAAATAACTGTGATGAGATAGTATCATCTTCGTCAACAACTACCAATTTTGAGAATCTCATACATTCAACAGCTGCAGATTCTTCATCATCTTCTTCATCATCATCTTCAGCAGTAGCAACAGGAGGAACTTTAAGTTCTTCTTCAGATAACAAAAAATCATCATCGCATACCAAATCATCCATCATTAGTAACACACCATCTGATTTTATTCAAACTCAACCATCATCTTCACAGCCATCCCCACAACAACCACAACATCCAACCAGCTCATCATTATCAGCATTTGAATTTTCATCTAAATACGTACAAGAAGACGAACTACCTAATCAAGATGTCTCAGTAGTGACTCCATTTTTAGTGAAACATATAAGTGATGCCAATATGATACCAAAGGATAATTTTCATAAATATTGTTATCGTCATAATCCAGATGTAACATGTAATAAACAAACGGATGAAGTTCGAATGAAATTGATTCAAGATTTATTAGATAAATTACCAACTGGAGATCAACAAGCAATTACACATGTTTGGTCAATTTTTAGTGCTGCACCAGTACAACATCGTCAATTAATATTACAAGGATTATTAAGTCAATGTTGTTTCCCACAATTATCATTTATATCACAAGAAGTTTCATCATTAATTAAAATTGATTTTATTTCAATATTACCTCAAGAAATTTCCCTTAAAATTTTATGTTATTTAGATTGTCGATCTTTATGTAATGCTGCTTCTGTTTCTAGAAAATGGAAATCTTTAGCTGATGATGATCGAGTATGGCATCATATGTGTCAACAACATATTGATAGAAAATGTCCAAATTGTGGTTGGGGATTACCATTGATGCATATGAAACGGGCACGTGAAATGTATGATGAAGATAATATGAAACCAATTAGGAGAAATGAAGAAGCACAAGAAGGACAACAAGAACAGCAGCAGCAACAACAACAACAACAACAAGAACAAGAGCAACAGCTACAGGAACCACAACAGTCAGAGCAACAACAACAACAACAACAACAACAACAACAACAACAACAACCAGTACGGAAAAAGATTAAACTTGATAAAGGATCATCATCAGACCAAAATTCTCCAGTAGTTGTTAGGAAACGACCATGGAAATCCGTTTATTCAGAACGTTTCAAATTAGAAAAGAATTGGCGTAAAGGGATCCATACAGTAAAGACATTTTCAGGACATAAAGATGGTATAACATGTTTACAATTTAATCGAAAATATTTAATGACTGGATCATATGATACAACGATTAAAATTTGGAAAATAGATACAGGAGAATGTTTTAAAACATTAACTGGTCATACTAAGGGAGTTCGAGCATTAGTTTTTGATAATCAAAAATTAATTACTGGAGGATTAGATTCTACAATTAAAGTATGGAATTATCATACTGGTCAATGTATAGCAACTTATAGAGGTCATGATGATGCTGTTGTTTCAGTTGATTTTACAAATAAATCAATTGTTTCCGGATCAGCTGATCATACTGTTCGTGTATGGCATGTTGATTCAAGAACTTGTTATACTTTAAGAGGTCATAATGATTGGGTAAATTGTGTTAAAATTCATCTGACTTCAAATTCAATATTTAGTGCTAGTGATGATACAACTATTAGAATGTGGGATTTAAATACTAATCAATGTATTAAAGTTTTTGGTGGGATGGAAAATAATGGTCATATTGGTCAAGTTCAATGTATTATTCCTTTCACTTATAAAGAAAATTTAATTGAAGATTTAAGTGATAGTGAATCTGAAACTTCTCAACAACAACAACAACAACCTCCAATCTTACCAACCATAACCCAACAACAAACCTCAACAACAACAACAACATCTTCAACTTCTTATCCAACGCATTTCTTAACATCAGCATTAGACAACACAATCAAATTATGGGATGTAACAACTGGGAAATGTATAAGAACTCAATTTGGTCATATTGAAGGAGTTTGGTCAATTGCAGCAGATACTTTCCGTATTGTAAGTGGAGCACATGATCGATTAATTAAAGTTTGGGATTTACAAAATGGGAAATGTTTACATACTTTTAGTAATCCACTGAGTGTTTCTTGTGTTGCTTTAAGTGATTCTAGATTTGTTGCTGGTTTGGAAAATGGAGAAGTTAAAATGTATTGTTTTGATTAGAACCATCATCATCATATTTGGTTTTTATATATATATATAGAGAAAGAGAAAGAGTAAGTAATTATTGTTTGTATTATTTTTTAGTAAGTGTAATTTGTTAATATAGAGATGGATGGATTGTGAAGAGTGTTGACAAACTGTTGGTTGCAAAGTTTTTCGTTTTTTTTTATAAGTTTTACCAACATGTATTATTAACGAGTTGTTAGTTAGATATATCTCTACCTCTACCTCTACAAAATTATTGCAAAAAACCAAGTTAAAAAACCATGTAATAATATTCCAAAATAAAAGATTTCGTCAAAACATATATATAACTAAAATACAACTTATAAATTAATACAAAACATCATCATCAAAAAACAAAAAAAAAAAAAACCCAAACCAAAAAGAGCCAAATGATTTGTCATGTCATGCTGTCGTAGTCATGGGGAATATGAATATGCTATCGGACGGAATTGAAGTAGGAAGGAATGAAAATATTATGTTCCTAAGAATGATGAAACTGTAAAAGAACCATTTTTTGAATTCTTGTTATTAGTATTATTATTATTATTGTTGGTATTATTGTTATCTTCATTAAGACTGCTACTACTACCACTTCCACTACTACTACTTCCACTATTATTCCCATTGTTATTATTAGTAAAAGTAGTAGTAGTACCACCTTCTTGTTCAGTATCTTGAGCATCTGAAGAAAAAAAACAATAATTTTCCAATAATTCTTTATAACTTTTTGAATTTAAAAATTTATTTCTATTTGATGCAGATAATCCAATGAATGAAGGACCAGATGATGATGATGAAGAATTTTTAAATTTAAATTCATCTTCTCTCTTCTTCTTTGTTTCAATTATTAATTTATCTTGTTCTCCTTCTGTTTTTACTTCTTTATCTTGATTATTGTTATTATTCTTGTTGTTGTCATTATTATTATTATTAACCAGTTTAACATCCACATCTAAGAAATTTCTATTAAAATCTGAAGTATCCAATTTCGATAAATGTGGTTGAAATTTTGCTTTATATTTAACTAAATTGATATTATTATTATTATTATTAGTATTATTTGGTCTTAATGCAGGTGATTTAAGTGAATTTTGATCAAATGAAGCAGCAAAATAATCATCAGTAGAATCAGAATTTTTATGTAATGAAGATAATAAAGGTGATGATAAATAATAATTATTCTTAACAAAATCACTAATTTCCAAAGGATTACTCAAACTATTATCGTCATCATCCACAATAGCAGAAGAATCAGCACTAGTGTTAGCATTAGCAGCTGCAGCTGCTGCATTGGCACTTGTGGCGGTTGCACCAACAGATTCTAATTCTAAATTCATTCTGGAATCTAATGCGGAATCAGAAGCAACTCTCTTGATATATGAATTAGAATATCTAGGTTTCTTAGTATGTTCTTGAATTTTCGAACCAACTCCACTGACAAGACTTCCAACTTTACCTCTAGTTAATGAACCTTTAGGTTGTATCATAGTTCTTGCTAATTTAACTTCATAATTTTTAAATGTATTATTATCCCAATATTCTTGACTATTTGCATCATATTTGATACACATTTGATAACTTTTTTCTTGAATAAAACTATTATTATTATCATCTTCACTAGTGGTAGTATCCAAAGAATCAGTTGATAAATTCTTTGAAAATTTCAAACTATTGAATAAACTATTCAAAGGAATTTTAAACATAAATCGATCATAATCATTTAATTTTAATACTTCTGGTCTTTCATTTAAATAAGTGGTTGGAATTTCAATTACCGTCATCCAATTATCTAATGAATAACGAACAGTGACATGTTTTTCATAAGCAATGTTTCTAACGGCAATATGTCCCAATAAATATTTTTTATCGGTTGATATAAACATCTTCTCTAAAAAGACCGGAGTACCTGCTTCAATCTTTCTTAAATATGACAAAGGTGGGAAATTGGCCAATTTCAATTGCCAATCAATAATTGGTTCATTCTTCTTAGGATATTTTGTATCTCCTGCTAAATGTAGATAATGATGATGACGATTATTATTACTATTGTTGTTGTTGTTAATGTTATTGCTCCTCTTGGTATTATCAATTTTGGCGCCTTCCATGATTTCTGAATCGGAATCATAAGAATCATAGTCTTCACTATAATCATCTGAAGAATAATCAAATTTACCATCATCAGTTGCAGTTAATTTTGGAGAATTTGATGCGGATATAGCGGCAGGTTTATCTTTTTTATTAAAATAGCGTACATCTGTTGAACCACCAAAATGGACTTGTTTATAAGTAGGAGTAGCAGGTAATGATAATGAACGTTTTTTATAATAATAAGTGGGACTTTTCAAAGAAGGTTTAACCAATTCACCGGACTTTTTCCGGACCAATTTATAATTTGATATATCATCAGGAGAAAAAACAGGCGGTGGAGTTGAATCACTAGTATTACCATTTAAATTGAAATAATCCGAAGTGTTTCCGGTGGGGGATTGCATCTCTGTGTCTTCTATTTGTATTGGTTGTGAATTTAGTTTGCTGTTTGCTTGTGTTTGATCATTAGATTTGATGTATAGTTCTTCTGATCGTTTGGGTTTGTGTAAAAACCGCATTGATAGTGGTAGTTCATTAGAAGCATTATTGAATTGTGCTATTGTTTCCATTATTGGTATATGATATATTGAATGCTAGATAGGGGTGAGGGATGTGATGGAGTGATGGGGTATTAATATGATGCTATGTATTTATGAATGTAGTGGTATTAGTAATGTGGTGGTATTAGTTGTTGTTGTTGTTGTTGTTGTAAGAAAAAATAGATAAGAGTCAATATTTTCCAGGGGGGAAAAACAGCCAAGTAGGGAGACAGAAAAAAATTCAGTGTGTGTGTGTACTAGTAGTAGTACAGTAGTATGGTAGTAATATTATTAATAAACCTAATCTTCTTTCTTCGTAGTCTCTCTTACTTTCGGACTCCAATAATAATTTTTTTCTTCTTCTTCTTCTACTAACAACAATCTTTTTCAATGCAAACCAATTTTGTATATTAAACTAGTGGTTGATCGATTGTTTGATTGTCTGGTTCTTTCAATATACTCTTCGTCTTCTTCTTCTTTTTATTTAATATGACAAAAAGGAAGGGAAATAACGAGATGATAACTCAATAATTAATTAATTAATTAATTAAAAGGAAAAGGAAAAAGGGGTAATAAAAGGTGGACCCAACTTAATTAATTTATTTATTTATTGAAAAAATTGAAAATCAAAAATTAAAATTTGAAACTTTTCTTTTCTTTTCTTGAATGTGTTTGTATGTGTCTGTGTGTATCTGTAATGTGTGTTTTTTTTAAAATCCGATAAATAGTAACAGACTGGAGATGGAAAATGGGGGTATATATATATATGTGGATGGGGGGTGCGTATGTGTGTGGTAGGTGAGTATGGTATCTTTTCTTTTCTTTTAATAAACAACACCTGATTATTTATATGGTTTTCAAACTTGTTATAAGTATGTGTTGATATAGAAGTGTTTGAAATTTTTTTAAATAGAAGAAGTAATAATAGTGAAACACATTACAATTTATATATTTGGAGTTAGCAAAGTAAACTAAAGCAAAGTGGTAGGGTGTATTTACTAATTGGTACTTAGTAAGTGTCACACAAAAGAAAAATTAAAAATTAAAGAAAACACCGAACTACACAAAGAACTAACACCCAGAAAGAACAACACAAACTTTTGTCACCCTTCTATTTTTCATAAGGTGATCAACAAACAAATGTGTACAAGTTTATTTTTCACACATAGTATAATATAAAACACGACAGAACAAAAAAGTGGAACTCACACATTAATCGGCAACTGAAAATAGAGGGGAGCGGGAAAGAAAATAAATATTTGACATGGCAGAATGGTTGGGAGTTGATTAGCCACGGAGTATAGTATAGTTAATGCAGTCCACACTCAATTGACCACACCTCTCCCCAACAAAAAAAACCACGACAAAGTGTGTGTCGTGTTACCCGCAAGCAAACTACCACAACATCACAATCTCCTTGTTGACTACAATATCCCGCACATTGTCTAATGATGAGAGATGCAAGTCATGGAGTGTGTGATTACAACTACAAAAAAAAAGCCCTATTTGGGGATTGTAAACTTGGTGAAGTGGTGGGAGGAGATGAATGTGACAAAAGTGTTTGTCCACCCATAGTTTAAATGCTGTGCATTAGATTGAAATCATGCATGAGTGTACAAAAGTACACTACCGCCACAATCATCAATCCTCATCCTCATAGTAATTCTTCTCACTAATAGTTAAAATTATATGACCTCACCTCCATTACTAAAATTAAGGTAAGCTTTTTTGTTTGGACCTTTGTTGTTTTATATACAGGTATTAAACAGTCATTACTAATTTTACCTTGTGACAACAAATATAAACATTAATGTTATAACCTGAATATCTGATGGTTGATAGGGGTAATTGAAAAAAAATGAAGAAGTTTTTGGTAGTTTACATTGTTATACTCCTTGAAAATTGAAAATAATATAGTTACAATAGTACAATAGTGCATATTAAACAAACAGATAAATAAATCATGCTTCTTAATAATAATAAATCACTAATTTACTGCAAGTGATGAGTAAAGTGGTAAGTTTTTTTTTTTCTGCTGCTGCAATTTTCGTTTACGTTTACGCGTACTGTACTTTTACTTTACTTTCCGCTTCCCACAGCGAAAACTAAAAACTAAAAATAAAAATAAAATTGTTAAAATAAAACGCGTAACAATCAATTAATAAACTACTTCTCAAGCATGTCTTACATTATGAACTTTTGCTTGTTTCTTTTTTGCTAATTTATTTATTTTATGCATCATCACCCTCTCCAAAATCTAGTAAATGCCGGTTAAAGTATACCATACCCGTATTCCGTACCACAACAACAACAACGTAACGTTCTCGGAAATAAAGAAAAAAAAACAAGTACATAAATCACAAATCCGTATCTGTAAATAAATAAATAAGTTGATGGTGGCATTAATGCGGAATCTCCGGAAATTTCTTAATTTTCTTTCTTTGCTCGTGATCAAAATTATTGCTGCTGCAGAATCTTTTGTTCTTTGTTCTTGGGTCTCGTTCTTTTTTTTTTTTTTGCGGTCAATTTTAAATTTTAATCTCTCACTTTTTGTTTATGCTTTACTTTCCCCCGTTTCTTAACCAGACTTCGCGGTGGAATGTGGGTTGTTGTTGTTGTTAGGAGCCCAATCACTCTAGATAAGAGTTATTGTCAAGAAGATGATAACAAAGTAACTTTTATATAACTTAACCTTATAATATAATATCAGTCATGCCTCTTTCTCTTCTCATCGTCGCCGCCCCCTAATTTGATTTTTTTTTTTTTTTTTCCGTTGCATATCACGCCGGATCATGATGCCTGAAATCCGATCTTACTTGAAAATTTCACGATTGACCGCATGTGTCGACGCGGGGGTCCGTCCGTATAATATTGTTTGTTGCAGCCCGGAATTCCCAAACTTGGTCGACATAAAATTAAAAATTCTCTTTACATTTTACTCACTGTGCTTTTTTGAACAAACGCTACCATTTCTAGAATATGTAAATCCCTTAATTAACAAACATCAACTTTCTCCACAATTTAAGGAACACACAGATAGAGAGAGGGGTATTTGAATTATTCTTGAATAGGTAGTTTCATTTTAGGTTTGCAACACACATACATACACACACGCACATACACACGCACACACACATTGATAAAAATGACAATGGCTGGAAATTATCGGTTATTCATACTCCTATTTTTATTAGAGTCACAAAATTTTTCAGATTTTTCAAAAACCATCATACAATAAATTTTTAAATCATAATTGTTCTAGGCCCTTCCCACTTTCCTAACCGTTATTGTTTTCTTGTAATATTACTTGCAATTTATAAACACTATTATAAGTACTTCCAAACGAGTAACAAACCGCACCACCACCAATGATATATGACAATTCGTCATTTATTTCAACCATTTCAAACCCTACGAAAATAGGAGGAGCATTATCTCTTATGGTTTGAGGAATTTCAATGCTTTGAAATTCAAAATTTTTTAAATTTAAACTTAGAATATTATTATCTTTAGTTAATAATTGAAATGGTGAAACTCCACCAACTATTAATAATTTATTTTGATCAGCAATGAATTTGACTTTACTTCCAATTCTTGATAATTGTTTATGCTTGAAAATTTCTTCAATTTGAATAGACCCATGCCCATCCCCATCATCATTATTAAGTTCAAACTTGTATAATTTGGAATTCACAATGGGGACATTGACATCGTCATATCCACCGAATATATACCCTGTTTCACCGTTATATATCATACAAGCACTTTTCAAATTCCCTGGGTTGGCACCTATAACCTTGACGTGGTTATGAGATCCTGTTGACGTATTGTATAAAAGAAACAAATCAGCATCATCATCATCATTATCTGTCCCATCGTTACCGAGACCGCCAAATACTAATACTTCGGAATCATTAATTTTAACAGTTGTGTGTCTTGAACGACCTCGTGGTAAGTCTGACAATCTAGACCAATTTTTTTCCACACCGTCATCTTCTTCTTCTTCTATCCTGAGTTTATAAACATCTTTGAATAACATACCTGGTCGTGATCGTCCACCAATGAGTACCATTTCCTTGTTCCCCGTGTTAGTCAATGTATGACACATTCTTGCAGTTGGAGGGCTTCCATTAGTTTTATCTAGTGTTTTGATTTCTCCATTTGATAAATTAACCTCTAGAGTGTTGTCACTTCTGGTTTGTTTGAGACCACCAGTTACATAGACCTTGTTATTGTTTGCTGTTGCTGCTGCAGGGAATTTCAATTGCAATTGCTCATCATCAAATAAATCTTCATGGGATAAAGATATCAGCACATCACGATCTAGTTGTTCCCCCTCTTCTTGTTCTTCTTCTTCTTCTTCATTCTCAACATCATATATTAACTGATTTTCAACATTAGTGGCATGAACAATGATATAATGTTGACAAAAAACAATAAATTCTTCCCATTCATCAAATTCTTCAATTTTAGAAACACCAATTTTCAAATTTTGTGTAATTAAAAATTTCCAATTTTCAAAAAGATTTTTAATTTCTGTAAATTTATAATATTTTTTAAATCTATTCAATTGTAAAATTTTAGTAGGATATAATTGTACACATTGTATTGGACTTCTTAAATGTTGGAAATGATATAACATTTTTGTTGCAAATGAATTTGTTGGTCCATCAGGCATGATTTGTTCCAAGATTAAAAAATGACTATTTGGTGATTGACTTGATATTTCAATCACTGGATTAGCAAAATTTGGATTCATATAAGCTAATGATACTTCCGCGATAAATATATTCACTTGGGTTTCTTCATTGTTGGATATTAATTTAGGAAGAATTTCTTTATAATGAAGGATATTTTTCAAATCACATCCAACTAATTGATAATTATTTGTTTTTAATATACATAATCCATCATTATCAGTGGTTTGTTGATCATCACCTATAAGTGATAAAATTTCATCTGATTTCTTAATCATATCGTATTTATTCTTGACAAGATCAGGATAATCAATATCAATGAAATTCAAATCGTATTGTTGACTATCCAACAAATTTAATAATTGGAAAGCCAAAGGATCAAATCCACAACCTAAATTAATAACATTAACTTTGGTATTTTTATTCAATTCAATGATTTTAACAACCATCTGACGAATCAGTTCCATTCGAATCCAATACCCACGATTAATAGCAGGTGATCGTCTTTTATTACCATTAGGTACGAAAATTTTAAACCATTCTCCTCCTAATTCAGGTTGCAAAATTTTAGTATATAATTTTTCAACACTTCTTTTGGAAACTATCGATGAATTGTTTGTTCCTTGTACTTGTTGATCATCATAGACTTTCTTACGACGGTCTTTTTCCAATTTCTTACGTTGTCTTGCTAGTTGATTAGCATCTAATTTTGGTGGTGTTGTCATTGAACTTGAACTTGCGATGGTGAAAAAAAAAATTTTTTTTTGCGCGGCCCTGCGTTTGACTAATATAATGTAGCTATGTATTTTTAACTATCATCTATCTATATACCTTTAAATGCATTATTCAACTCTTGTTTCAATTTATCTTGCGTAACATATTGACATCTAGTCAAGAATTTAGCAGCAGCCAAAGTATTTTTCAAATCTTTCAAATTATCTTCATTTACATCAGTCATTTGTTGATCCTCCTCCTCCCCATCATCACCTCCCTTTGTTTCACTCTTTACACCATCACCACATTTAATCCATATCCTCCCATTTATACCAATAGCTATTTCAAATTGAATTTTAGAAGCTAACATTTCCAAAAAAATGGATTTCTTATTAAATAATAATTCTCTAGCAAAATTCAAATTAATATCAAATAAAAATCCAGATTCATCCAATATTCCAAACCCACCTTCTTTACCAGTGGTAGGATCAATACATTCCAATTCAATATCTATATCTTGGATATCTTGACTTACTCGAGCATATACAATTTGACCATTTTTCAAATTAGGACGATTTTTTTTAGATGCATTTGGAAATGCCCAAAATGATAATAATACATTTGGTGATGAATGTTGTAATGAAACTTTAAAACTTTCTCCAATTACCCCCGTGATTATCCCAATCACGTAATCGTTCAAATGCGGGATGTATCGTTTAGAATTCGATTCAACATATGTTAATTGTGTTCGTGTATTTGATGATTTGGATTGTTCATTATGTAAAATCCCAGCTGAACATGGAATTAATTCTTGTGTTCGTGGATTCTTATATATCCCTGGTCCTATTGTTGTTTTTGTAGTTGATATGTCATCCAATGGAAGTTGGTCACCGGGCGTAATTAATGTATTTGACATGAAGGGACTGGGTTGATAGTTTTTTAATTTTAATGTTGAAGATAGATATGGTTGATGTTTGAACTTTTTTTTTTCCTTCTAGAATGAAATTTTTGTTAAATCATCCATCGCTTCAAGGTTTTTGCGCTACCAAATCATCATGGTTATCAATAGGAACCGATTCCATCTACCAAATAAATAAATAGGTAATATTACTACATAAATATAATTCTTTACTAAACAGACTTAACTTTTTACATTTTTTTTTTTGTTCTATACTTTTGTTATTTACTACTTTTTATTAAAATCAAACCAATAATCTAAAATTTGAATAGAATCATTATAATATTCCGCAACAATTTCCATACTTAATACTTTCCAAATCAATGAAAATTCATCTTCAAAAGGACGATAATCTCTTAATAATAACATAGTTTCACAATCATATTGTAAAATCAGTGACATATCTCTAAAATCCAAAGTTTCTATATTTCTAGTATACATTTCATTATTCATTCCTTCATCTTCTCTAACTAGTGCAACTACTTCTTCTCCACCTGTTGTGGTTTGTTCCATTTGTTTATTCCTGCTTGGATAATGTTCTGGTCGGATTAAAGTGGTATTGAAACTATGTATGGGAACCTCATGACTATTTTTAATTGCTCTTGATACAAATCGATTTGATCTTAAATAATCATTATAAGGATCAGACCAATCAGTATGATTTTGATAACATATATATCTTCTTTTAAAAAATGCAAATACTCTAGATGCATAAAAAACATGACGTTGTAATATTGAATCAATTGGAGATCGATGTAATCCTTGCAAATATGGATTTTGTTTATTTATTGTCATGATTTCTCGATTATGGAAAAATTCATTTGTGGGGGCCATATAACCAGGGAAATAAAAATATCTAAAACTAGGGAAAACTGCATCTAATGCAATTCCAACTGCATAATAATACATGTATAATGTAGTGGCTAGACCATTAAGAAATTCTGATTCATGTAGGTTATTAGTATCAATGATTCTATGATGAACTATTGCTTCAGATGGGAAAATGGAAATCCATTCGGTAAGTATATTGTGCATTGTACTTAAAGGATATGTCAATACTAAATCAATATTTCTTGATGCATAAACAATAGGTAATAATTGTTGACTGAAAAATTTAAGTAATGATTTAAATTGAAATTCAATTTTTTGAAATCTTTGATTCATATTATCATCTCGAAATAATGTAGAATTAGTAAATATAAATTCCAAACTTCTTAAATTTGATTCAATTTCAAATAAAAATTGAGGACTATAAGATGGAACGGTAATACTCATTAAATTATATTGAAGATTATGCCTCATGAAATCGACCAAGGTATGAAATTTTACATTTTCGAACAACCTAGCAACTGAAACATAATTCATATAGGTGTCAAACATGTCTTTAATTAAACGGTATTGTCGGTTTGCACTAAGTTTTAACACTGGTATTGTACAACTTATCGTAAATGATGAAAATGTATATATCACTCCAAGTGAATTTAGAGCTTCAAATTTTAAATCATCCAATTCTTGTGAATCATATTGCGGAGTCATCTTTCGTAGTTCATCTTCATTCATTTCTAAACCTTTCAAAGCTCTATTTCTTAAACGTCCAATATAATTTTCATCTTTGCTATTTTGCAATCTACACATTCTTTGTCTTTCAAAAAAATTCAACATTATTGCATCCATCAATCCAAAAAATGAATCAACAAATAAATTCCGACCACTTGATGGTTTATGCTCCAACAAAAGATCACTCACATGGTCCATGAAATTATTATTCTTCAGCATGTAATGGAACGTTGGATCAGCTTCTGGCCTCTTTTTAAAAATATGATGTTGACGAACCCGTTGGAAAATATCTCGATTCAAACATGGGAAAGTAGTAAATGAAGATATCCCATTTTCTAACTTATTTTCATCCGACTTTGATAATTCAAATGGTGTTGCAAATTCCTCATCACTACCTTTATTGCTTTCGGAAATAACCACCGTAGATTCACCTGAAAAATCTTTAATAAACAAATTATTGAATTGTATCAGAGGATAATCAATTCTAGGTATGTTTATTGGCAAATTCTTTAATTCAAATTTGATATCTAGAACATATCCAAGCTGCATTGACCCCGCACCTTCTTTCTCCATGTCCATTTCAGATATTGAAGATGTTCGATTTTTAATGGCATTAGTCGATGTGGTTGTGGTTGTTGTTGTTGTTGATGATGATTTCAGATTTGCTGTATTTGCAGGTAATCTATAATTCAGATCTAATAATTTATTTTGAGAATTTCTTAACAGATGAGTTAATTTAATTTTTTGAATTTCTTGAAATGATAAATTTAAATAAGAACAAGTATTTTTCTTTCCTTTTAAACATTTTTTACATTCTGGTAAAGTTTCATCACATCTTACTTTTTTACGTTTACAATTCAAACATCCCAATCTCAGATTCGTATGTCGTCTTCTTTGAGATTTTTCAGTAGTCATAATATTAGTGGAGGCGGAGGAGGTTGGGGGAAATTAATCACTTGTTGGAGTATTTTAAGGTCTGTAGTTGTAATGTTGAAAATGAATGTTATATATATATATGTGCAATGTATCAAGAACGCAAATATATATTATATTATTATATGATAAATTATTTTTTATTTTTTCTTGGTGGAGAGAAATCAATCGCCCAATACAAGCTGTGTTACGGAAATGAGCCAACTTATGCCAACAACAATGAACGGTTTTTTTTCCCTTCATCCTAATGGAGTGCGAAATCCGGCTTCACAAAAGAGTACTTGTATATTATATATTTCTTTTTTTTTTTTTACATTAGATTTAGTATGCAATGACGATCTCCTATTTGTCAGTGGCAAGGCTGACACCATAAAAAATAACCAATCACTGTTTTCTTTTTTTAGATTGAATTTTTGTGATACGCTCACATAGATTGCAAAATGGTTATACTGTGGCGATATTTTTAGCAAGAGGACCCCCCCCCCATTTTAGTAAAGTTTAGCGATATGAAAGAACATCCATCTACGCATAATTTTTTCAGACTCGCTTCTTCTTTCTCTTCTTGTATGACTTTCTTGAATAGTCATCTTGTTGTTGCTTGATTTGGTGGATGATTGATCCTCCATATTGTTGTTGCAGTTGTGATAAATACTCCAATGATTCACGAAATGATAAATCTTTTAAAGTATTAGATTCACTTTGAGTATTAACTTCTTCAATCGTAGTTGGTGAACTTTCTCCACTTAATTCCGGTGATATTAATTCAACTGTAGATTCAATAACACTACCACATGATGGTTGAGAATAAACAGATCCACTATATTGTTGTATCTTTAATGATGGACCATAACTTTGAGAATCTTCACTTATTGAATCTTGTTGTTTATTTTTCTTCTTTAAATCATTGTGTGTGGTGGTGCCTTTAAATTTTCGTAAATTTTTCAATATGAAATCAGCTCTTTGAAATAAATAATTAGGGAAATAAATCGAATCAAGTTTTTTATCATATGAAAAGAATGAAATTTTTTCACATAATTTAGGAATAAATGAAATGAAATATTCTTTACCTTTATTTAAAACAATACCATCATTACCAATTATTCCATTTAATGTAGGTACAAATGTTCCTGATCCTTCTACAAAATCAATTGAATTGGTATTAAACATTGCTTTATTGGTAACAACTAAAATTTGATCATTAAACATCTTATTGAAAACAGTAACAATATTTGCCTCATCAATAGGTTGTATTAATTTAATGGATTTTTCAAAAGTTGGGAAATCATTTTGTATATAAAATTGCCATAAAATTCTTATTTTCATAAGAATTTCTAAATCCTCATCATAATTGGATTTTAATAAACATTTATAACAAACAGTACATCTCCCCATTGGTTTGTTTTGACCATAAGCAATTGGGTTGATTTGAATTTTACAATTACGACAATTTGGTAACTCTTGTTGTTCAATTTGACTGTGATGGCTACTGCTTCTGCTGCTGACTACAATCGATTTCTCATTTTGTAAAATCTCATCTTGTTGATGTACTAATGGAAACGATGATATTTCTTGTTCCATTCGTGATTTTGGAATATCAATTAAATCAAATGGATCAATAAATTCAAAATTATCATTTTTAGTGGTTTCTTTTAATACATTCAATTCTACCTGTTTTGAAACTGTATTTATTTGTCCAATTGTCAATCCTTCATGTCCTATTTCAACTTTAATTGAATTAGGTTCTAAATTTGAAACATCATGAAAATACGGTGGTTGATAATCCAATGGACAATCTTCATTAAACAATAACCTAATGGAAAAGTGTTTTTCATCAGGTAATGGATCTAATGATTGAATGAATACTATCAATCTTTTAATAATCCCTTGAATATTTTTAAGGTTTGTTTCTGCCATTATAGTCGCATTGTTAAATGATACTTCCTTATTTAAATAATCAATTATAAACAAATAACTTTCTTGGATTTCATGTGGATGATTTAAAGATTCAAAAATTTCAAACAGAATTCCTTTCAAATATTGTAATTGAATTGCATTATTTATCCCCTTTTCAATATAATTTACAAAAACTTCTGTTTCTGGACTAACTGTTTTTTTCAATTTTTGAATCTTTATTGAGTTTGATTCTTCATTTTTTGATTGTGATGTATCGTAACATCTCTCAGTATAATAATTATCTTCAGGAAATATATCTCTTAGATATGTAATACAGTATAATGATACACCAATTAGTTCCTTTATCCAATCAGTAGAATCAGACATTGTACACTATGTTGATTTATAAAGAAGAAAAAATAAGAAAAAAATAGGTATTAAAATTCAAATTCAAATTCTGCTTGGTTGCAAGAATATTATTGGGTTTAAATAGAATATGCTTTGGGGAGAGAGAAAAACAAAAATGTAAACACTTGGTTGCAAAAAACAACAAAAAAAAAAATCCATAAAATTATCTATGTAAATCTATAATCGTATCTATTTTCAGTCTAGCAATGTAAAACTTTCACCTTGAGCTCTTAATCGTTTAACATGTTCAATCACCTTTTCTATACGTGCCGTTTTTTCTGTTTTCATATTTCCTCTAAGTTGAATCTTATCTTGCCCCCAAATAGGAGCAACCAACCCTGGATGTCTCAATTTTTGTTCATCAATAAGACCCTGTAACATTTGACAATAAGCAACATCTTGAGGGAAATTAAAATTATGAAATTTCCCACCTGAACCTTTCCTTTTCAATTCATCAAAGTAATCTTTTTCCATTTCTGCACTAGTTGGCAATTTATACCTGCCACTATAAACTCGGGCAATTAAAGCACCTTGAGATTCAGATATGGGCATGGGGATAACATCTCTTAATAAAGCAACAAATGAAATCGAAGGGTCATAAATGTTAAATATCTGTTTATATAAATTATGAACTTGAAATCCATCTGAAATTATATTATCCATTTTCAAAAAAGGAATTGAATATAAATAACCAGTACAAAATATAACGTAATCAATATCTGTGATTATTTCACCATCGATTGTCTTGACTGATTTAGTAGTATAATCGTATTCTTCTACAAGACCAATGTATTTACTCATAGTGCCCTTTAACCGGGGTTTCTGAATATCTCTAACAGACACAATCACATCCTTTGCACACACTGCTAGTTGAATTGATATATCTGTCCCACTAGCAGAATCACCAATCACTAATACACGTTTATCTTTAAAATCACTTGGGGTTTCGTAATATTTTGAATGTGATATGGTATTTGGAATTAATTTCGCCCAAGTTGATAACCCAGGAACATCAGGAATGTAAGGGTTACCAAAATGTCCATTTGCAATAACTATGGCGTCATATTCTAAACTAGTCACGGTTTTCGTTGTTGTATTTTCAATTTCCACTTTCCATATTTCACCCACTTTGACAACAGATAAAACATTTGAATTCAATTGAATATTAATCCCATCGGTGTCTATTGATTTAATATAATCATCAACATAGTCTAATACTTGTTCCCTAGTAGGATATTTTCTTGCATCTGAAGGAAATTTCAAACCTTCATATTCCATGATTTGATGAACAATATTAGTTTCCATATATTTATAAACAGCAGAAAAATATTCATCAGAAATAGTAGCATTATTAGAAATAATTTCTTCCGATGAAGGTGAAATATTAGGGATTTCTGGTTTAATCAATGATTTATTACCTTTATGATACCATAAACCTCCTAATCGATCTCTTCTTTCAAATAAATCAATGCCACCAAATTTGACTGGTTCTAAAGTCAATGCTTTAAGTACGCCCAAACCAGTAGGACCACCTCCAATTATGGCTATACGATTGTATAATGGTTGTTTAGTTTGTTCTTTGGTCATATGGGTCGGAAATGAAAGATCACCTGAGAAGGGGAAAAAAATAAAAAAATGTTAAAGGTAATAAAAATTTAGATAGCGATCCGGAGTAAAGGAAAAAAAAGGAGTCAGAGATCTCCAACTCCACATCGTGCCCTGCCAAATCAAACCAAACGGCGCTGCTGCCACAAATCTGTGCTCACATACATACGAATTTATTTATACTACAGAAGCATTTTTTTCCCCTTCTTTATTTCTTTCTTTCTTTCTTGCCCCATATATTCATACAAAGTCTATTTATCATGAAACCTTCAGATCCAGTAATAACCAAGTTCAGAGTAAAGAAGACTAGTACCACCACCACCACTTCCAACAACAAAGTTCCTAATGTATCTGCATATTTAAATCATGACCTGGATCTTGCAAAATTAACCAGTTGTCTTAGATGTAGAAAATTGAAAAAAAAATGTGACAAAAAGACCCCTGATTGTTTGAATTGTGATAAAGCTGGTGAAGAATGTACTTATGTGCCTAGAAAGCCAAGAAAGTTGAAGAATGATGATGGTGCTGTTATGGTGGTAAATGATAGTACTATTGAAGCTCCTACATATCAGCAGACCAACACTCAAGATCTAACATATCAGCCATCCCCGAACCCACCTCAACAAGAGCAAGTACAACAGGTACAACAAGTGCAACAACATCCATCTAATTTCTTTTCATACATTAAAACTACATCAACTATACCAGCAACAGGATCGACAACCACAGGTACAACTACAACAACTGAATCAGGACCATCCTCACGTTCGGAAACGCCACCAATATTGAATTCGATAGATGCAAGAGCCCCCAATTTCCATTCTTACCCTAAACAAATATCCAAAGTATTAGTCAGTGCCGTTGGGATTAAAACAAATTCAAATGTTAGTATTATTCCTCCAATAGTAGATAAAGATTTATTAACTTCAATAATTGGACTGTTTTTACAACATAATTATCGAGTTTGTCCAGTTATTTATAAAAAGGAATTTTTAGAGAAATTTCAAAAATTATTTAAAGAAGATGGAAATGTTGAATTAAATTCTCATGATGATCCTTATGAATTATATATGGTATTAGCTATTGGAAGTACTGGATTAGAAAGAACAGGTATAATTGGAAGAGATAAAAAAATTTCTGAATATTTTGTATCAATGGCACTAACTCATGTTCATAATAATTTATCAAATAATAGTTTAATTAATGTTAGAAATTTAACATTACTTGCATTATATTCATTTTTCAATCCTGCAGAATATACATCATGGGAAATAATGGGGAAATTAACAAGATTAGCCATTCATTTAGGATTGAATCATAATGTACTGGATCAAGATTCTAAACATTTAACAAGTATTCAAATTGAAATGAGATCTAGACTTTTTTGGTCAGTTTATAATATTGATCGATTAAGTTCAGTTTCACTTGGTCGACCAGTTGCTATTCATGATGATGATATAAATATACGATTTCCTCAAGTATTGGATGATAGTGAAATTGAAGATATTGCAATTAATCGTTTAATGATAGATTTAAGAAAATTAGAAGGGAAAATTTTAAGAAAAGTTCATTCTGTTAATATTTCTAAAATATTATCCAAAGACACAACAAAATCAAGAGAAGAATTATGTCAAGAAATATTATCAGATATAAGAAATGAAATTGAAGATTGGTATAATCAAGCTAAATCATTGGATCGAGCAAATACAAATACTAAACATGCATTTTCTTTTCATGTTCAAGTACCTTGGTATTCTGCAAGATATCATCATTTACTTATTCTTTTATATCGACCATCATATTTGAATCCAAGACCAGCACAAGAAATATTAGATGCTCTTGGAAAATCATGTATTGAAACATTATCATATACTTATAAATTATATAAATCCAAATTATTACCTTTGAATTGGACAACTTTATATCGATTTTTAATGGTATGTACCACGATCTTATATTGTTTATGTAAATGGGCAATTGATTTATTAGAATCAAAAACTGAAATATGTTATTGTATTGAAATTTTACAAGCTTTTGGAAGTGATTGGATAGTTGCTAAGAAATGTTCTGAAGTTTTTAGAAAAATTGAAAATAAATTATTGGAAATTACATTGTCGGATGGTCATGTTAGTGATATGGATAATTTATCAAAAGAATTATTAGGTGCTAGTTCTTCTTATCATGAAATATTAAATGTTCATTCTGTTGATTTGTGCATTGATACTGAATTCATGTATAATTTTTGAAAAAAAAATAGCATTTCTTTAGGACATGTTAATAGACTTTTCTTTTTGGCAACTCCTCAAAGGTTGAACTACATTAGGTCTGTATTTAATGATTTTTTAAAACTATAGATTTTAGATTAACTATATAAAAAATACAAAACTTCGTTAAGGAAAAATTGACAAAATAATAATTGTCTGCATTCATAAAATTTCATTAGACTATACTCATTCATTCATTCATTATCCGTACCTGCCGGATATATAGATGTATGATGAAGACTAGCAATACTTGCATCAGTTGAATCCAAGATAGTGTACCCCTCATCCATCTCACTTGAAATACCTCTTGGTAGGGGTTGTTGTTGTTGTTGATTCAGCAACTTATGCGGTTGTAGTTGTTGTTGATGCAACATATTTGATATTATAAGATTAGAATAAGCACCTGGTCCATGTTTATGAAACCTTCTTCCTTCTATCCCATCCTTAGTTGCTGTCGTGGAAAGACAACTGGTTGTTGAAGTCCTAGATAATGGTCTTGAGAAAGAATCCAGATATTCCAGTGATGGAGGAATGACTAAAGAATCATTATCTGTATCTATTGAATTTGTATCATTAAATACATTTTGATATTCTGATTCAGTTGATACAATGGAAGAATTTGTTCCATTATAATCACCACGATCACCTAATCTTGAATTCAGTGATGGTTTCAGTGAGGAGGTTGTGTTGTTGTTATTATTATTAGTACTATTTTCTAAATTTTTCAAATTGTTGGTTGTTATACTATGTTGATTTTTGGAATTGGGTGATGATGATGAATCGATATCTTCAAAAGGATGTCCTGGGTCTCGACGACTTATAGTGGAAGATATATCAAAGTCTGCTCCACTATTATTGTTGCTGCTGTTGAGATTATAGAATTGATCAGCAGGGGAATCAAAGTTGACTTTCCCACTATAAATTGATCGAACACTAGCTGCGGGATGTGACATAATATCTGCGTAATGATAATAATATGGAGGATGATAATAAATAAATAATGCAATAAAAAGTTTGTTTTAATAAAGGGGGAGAGAAAAAGGCAATTTTAAGTGTTGAAATGGGTTCCCAAGGATAATGTTAATGAAGTGTGACTAGTATTTTAAAGAATGTTGCAAGGAGTTGGAATTGGAATTTTGAATCAGGAAAAATCACCAAACGTTTTTTTGTTGTTGTCGTTGTAAACTTTGTTCCATTTTGAATTTTGCGCACTACCTTTTTCCTTTCCATGACATGACCATTACGTAAGCAATGTCCAAGAATCTTGTTCAATGACAAACCAAAAATTTTGCGACACAAACTAACACATACAGATCTTTTCCTTTCATGTGCCTGAAGAATAAATACTACAACATAGACAGACAAACAAACACCTTATTCTGATATCCGCTACCCGCGTCCGGATATATATTCATGGAAAATTTCCAACCCACTTGGCGACTTTTTGAAGTGTGTGTGTAAAATCAAAGTGATTTCACTCTTCTATTATATAAAGTTGAACACGATCAACAGCTCCCGCCAAGTGTGGGGAAATAGGAATATTATAACGAAGGTCTACCACTTTGTAAGCTAGATTGGCTCTAAACTCCAGAAGCAGCAACCTTTTGCGATGCGCTTACAAATGAAACCAGATAGGTTCAACCCGCTAATTCGATTAACTACCATTCTCTCTAACAATCTTTTGGTTTTCTTTTATGTGTGAATATGTGATCTCAACCGAGGCAATCTATTATCTATCTTTTTCACCAACGATTAAATATCAATTTATTTTTATTTTTTTTTCCGCTTTTCATTTTTCTCCCATTTTTTTTCTATCTTTTTCTTCTTTCCAAATCAAACAACATTCACCCATTATCATCATCATGTCGTCAATTGAACTCAAATATAACAATTTAGGAGAATCAGGTTTGAAAATAGCACCAGTAATAGTTGGGTGTTTAAGTTATGGTTCGAAATCTTGGGCTGATTGGGTCATTGAAGATGAAGATGAAGTATTTACAATCTTGAAGAAATGTTATGATGTTGGATTACGTACTTTTGATACTGCTGATTCTTATTCAAATGGTAAATCTGAAGAATTACTTGGGAAATTCATTAAGAAATTTAATATTCCAAGAGATAGAATTGTTATCATGACTAAAGTATTTTATTCTGTTGAACCAAATACAACCAGATATTCCATTGGTCCAAATGCAGTTTTCCCAGATTTGGACTATGCCAATAGTAAAGGTTTATCTAGAAAACATATATTTGATGCAGTAAAAGGTTCTGTGGAAAGATTGGGCACTTATATCGATGTTATACAAACTCATAGATTAGATGAAGATACACCAAAGAAGGAAATCATGAAAGCTTTGAATGATGTCGTTGATCAAGGATTAGCTAGATATATCGGTGGTTCTTCAATGAGAGCCACTGATTTTGCTCAATTACAATTTATTGCTGAACAACAAGGATGGCATAAATTCATCAGTATGCAAAATTATTATAATTTGATCTATAGAGAAGAAGAAAGAGAAATGATTCCATTTTGTCAAAGTAATTATTTGAGTAAAGTGGGGATCATTCCTTGGTCTCCATTAGCAAGAGGAATTTTGGCACGTTCTATAGGAACTGGAAATGAAACATTGAGAGAAAAATCAGATAAACAAAGATTTAAAAAATTAGGATTAGATAAATTAAGTGAAGCTGATTTAGAAACTATTCAAAGAGTGGAAAAAGTTGCAAAAGATAATAATGTTAGTATGGCTGTTGTGGCTACTGCTTGGGTTATTAGTAAAGGTTGTAATCCAATTGTTGGTCTTTCTTCAGTGCTGAGAGTTGACGATATTTTACAGGCTACTGTTTTTAAGTTAACAGAAGAAGAGACAAAGTATTTAGAAGAACCATATGTTCCTAAAGAAGTCACTGATTGATTTTATATATTAGGATATAGTGACTCGAATAAATGCATGTTGTAGTAGATTGGTTTGGTATGTTAGTGTGATGTCATTTTTACATCAACAAGTTACTTAAATTTTTGTCATTCAGGAACTATATCTCCGCATTAAATAGAAACAAAATAAAATATGATGTATTCCTTGTGGATCCTCCGTTACTACGCGGGAGGAAATGCATCTCACAAGAAATTAAAAAAAATATCCGGGGTAACTTTCTTTCTATTTACTTTTCTATGGGTACTTTTTTTTGAATCTGATCCTAGGTGACATATTCAGACAAACAGAAAAAACCCCGAATACAACTAAGAAACAACCAGCAGTCACTAATAAAAAAGCAATTCAGTCATCACGTGGAAGCTCAGCTAGAAAATAGAATAAAAGAAAGAGTACAATTATTATATTTTGTAACAAAAGACAACATAATACTCTAAAATGAGACACCGGATAAATAAGCAAAAAAAAAAAAAAAAAAGAAACACCAAAAGCAATACAGACATCAATTTTTCCGAACCCTACTGGTGGTGGTGTTCTTTTTCTCCTCGCTAACAAACAAACAAACTCATAGTTAAGGTTTACGAGATCTTGTGTTCGTAAATTATGCACAACAGGCTAAATCACCCACCCCCACAACTCACAACTCACAATTTTTACTTCACGTCAAACTGAATTTATTGCGAGAGCTTTCTCGTGTAAAGTTGCCACTGTGTATAAACAATTATGTGAAACTATAGAAAAGAATTTTATAATATGTATCTGTTTCTCTACGTTTAACAACAAAACTATCCTAAGTAGTCTCTTTTATCTTTACATCCCTGGAAGACTGACATCATGCTTCCAATTACAGATCTTCTTTCATCTTTCAATCCCCCAGGATCAAGATTTGCTTTTTTCATAATATTATTTTTTCGGTCTTCGCTCAGATCCCATCTTTCCCCGTACTAACAAAAAAAAAAGCAAACACCATTTGTACGAAATATAATATTTCAACTATGCAACATAGTGGTATCTTTCCCCAGGGGATACCACCCCAAAAAAGTAAAATAGAATACCATTATAAAGAAACTTCTTTTTAATTTTTTTCATCTAAGGGGGCATCAAGATGATACAGATACAGTTTCTTTTTTTTTTTTTGATCTATCTGGATCCTTCAATTTTTTTGGAATATAAAAGGATCCCAAAAGTTCATTCAATCTTGATCCAAAATTTTTTTTATGTTTTTCATTAATTCATATCTATAACTCAAACATACAATACTACAAACTCATATTCAAAAAATGCAAACTACTATATATTTCCTCATTGTGATGCTGTTTGTATCCAATGTTCTTGCTACCATCACAATTTCACAAAACAGAACTGATTATGGTGCTTTTGCTTTAAGTTTAGGTACTATTGAAATCAACAAAGGTGCTTATTGGTCACTTGTCGACAATGCTGTTTCTAGTTTGAATGGTAATTTAATTAATAATGGAGGTTTCTACGTTTCAAGTACTTCTCAATATCTTGCATTACATGTTAGTTTAGCTTCTGGAATTGGTTCTATTGTTAACAATGGTATCATGTCATTTGATTCAATTGCTTCAAAATTAACTTCAAGTCATTATAGTCTTATTGGATTATCTTTTGAAAATAATGGTGAACTTTATTTCGGATCTTCAAGTTCTTATTCTGAATCTGAAGTTTCAATCACTTCTCCAATTTGGAAAAATACTGGTATGATTACATTTTATAAAGATTCTAAAGATACAGGATATGTATCACTTGGAGCTTATTTATCAATTGAAAATTCAGGACAAATTTGTTTTTATAATCAAAATTATAATCAAGGTACTTCAATAACTGGTACTGGTTGTATTGCAGCTAAAACAAATGGTAAAATTTCTTTAAATTCAGTTCATTCAGCACCTGATCAAATTTTCGTCTTGGGTGATTCAAAATCTTCATTAAATGTCTTTGCATCAGTTTCAAGAACTTATAAAGTAGCTGGTTTTGGTAATGGTAACATAATCCTGTTGGATACTCCATTAGTGGGTATTCCAATCATTGGTCCATCTGCTTATTATTACAATTCTTCAACTGGTATTTTAACACTTAGAACTGCATTACTTTCAATCTCATTCAATATTGGATTAGGTTATGATTCTTCATTATTTAGTATGGTTACAGATACTGGGTATGGTCTTACTTCAGTTTTTGGTAATGGTGTCGTTTATAATGGTCCTGTTCCTTCAAAATCAACCAGTATTGGAAAATGTCTGTTCTGTAAATTGGTCCCACAAGCTCCAGGTACTATCCCAACTCAAACTACTCAAGTATTCACAACTACAATTAATGGCCGTATGGAAATTGTCACTGCTGATGTTAAAATCACAAAGGATAAAGATGGTAATTGGTATACTACCAGTTCAACACTTCCAATTGAAATAAGTACTCCAACAACAACCGTAAATGATGATAAACCAACCGAAACAATCAAGAATGATGAATCTTCTGTTATTGTTGTTGTTGCTGCTGAATCTGAAATTGAAATTGAAAGTGAAAGTTCTGCTGAAACTTCCAATGTGGAATCCATCGAATCTTCTTCTGCTGATGAACCTTCATTTGTTCAAACCGAAGAAATAATCTTGACTTCTGAAATTGCTGAATCATCAGTAGTTGCTGCATCATCATCATCATCAGTTATTGAATCATCTTGGGCTGTTGAATCTCCTTTGTTTGTTGAATCATCATCATCATCATCATCATCATCATCTGCATTTGAATCTGTCTTACCAATTGAATCATCATTTGTTGAAGAACCTTCATTCATTGAACCTTCCACATCATTAGTTGCATCTACTTCATCTGATGAAGTTGAAATCGAATACATTTTCTTTGAATCATCATCTTCTGATCCTTATTTTTCAATTGTTGATAATGATGAATCCTTCAATACTTCATCCACATTATATGTTGAATCTTCTTCTTCTTCAGTTTCATTGGTTTCTGAATCATCATCTGTTGTTGAATCTCCTTTAGATATTGGATCATCTTTGGTTGCTGAATCTTCATCTGTTGTTGAATCTCCTTTAGCTATTGAATCATCTTTGGTTGCTGAATCATCTTCATCTGTTGTTGTTGAATCTTCATTGGTTTCAGCTACTGCTTCTTCATCTGAGTATATTGAATCAATTGAATACATTTTCTTTGAATCATCATCAGCTGATGCTTTCTTCTCAGTCAATGAATGTTTGGAATGTTTCAATACTTCTTCTTCTTCTTCTTCCACCACCACTGAATATGCTGAACCTTCTTTAGCTGCATTGGCCGTTGAATCTGAATTTGCTTCTTCTTCATCATATGAAGAAGTCATGGAAACTTTGATTATTCCTGTTTATCAATCTGTTGCACCATCTCCATCTGTTGAATCATCTGTTGAATCATCCGTTGAATCATCCATTGCATCATCTGTTGAATCATCTATTGAATCATCCATTGCATCATCTGTTGAATCATCCATTGCATCATCTGTTGAATCATCTGTCGAATCATCTGTCGAATCATCTGTCGAATCATCCATTGCATTATCCATTGCATCATCCATTGCATCATCAGTTAATATTGACATGTCAGAATCCACTGAAGTTTCATTTGAATCAGCATCACAATACGAAATCATCCCATCATCTAAATCAATTGTCATTGAATCATCAATCACTACTACTTCTGAATATATTGATTCTGAATATGAATTTTTTGATAATGCTACTTATTTCAGTGCTGAAATTCCATTGTTTTCAGATAATGATCCAGTTACATTCAATGAAACTATTGATTTTGAAACTTATTCAATTGTTGAATTATCTTCCTTATCATCATCCTCATCTGATATTAAGCAACAACAACAACAACAAAGTATAATGGAATCAAGTTCAATTGTTTCTGCTAGTCATTCTATTGAAATGGTAAATTTTGAATCATCTGTTTCTGCTTCTGTTGCTTTACATTCAATGGAATCTCAAGTTGCTAATACTGATAGAGTTGTTTCTGCCACTGAGACTGATTTGGTTGCTAGTAGTAGTATTGTTTTGGAAAATGGATCTTTTGAAGCTTCATCATCATCATCATCATTTGAACAATCTTTGGTAACTGAAAGTACTTTGGAAAATGCATCATCATCATCATCATCATCATCATCATCATCATCATCATCATCATCATCATCAGTTGAAGAATCCACCGAATTGGAATCCAATATTTCATTACCTAGTGCTATTCCAGATCATCATATTGATACTCCAATTTCTGAAACCAATAATAACAACAACAACAACAACTCAGATAACATTGATACAGAAAGTACTTCTTCTATTTCTAATTCAGATCATGCCATCTTCACCAACATCACCCCACCACCACAATCCATCAATGCCACCACCAGTCCATCCGACATCAAAGTCTCCAAACAAGGCAACACAAGCAATGGTAAAAAGACCCCGAATGAAGCTAACGATAAGGAACAATTATCATTAGCCAAAATTGTTAATGTTCAAGCCATAACTACCAACAATGATCAAGACATCAAAACTAGTCTTAGTCCAAATATTCAAGCACCTGAAAACACTGGAGCTGGATCTAAATGTGATTTTGATTTTGATATGTTTACTTATTATTGTACTTCTTTTTCAACTGAAGAAACTCCACAATGTATAAACACTAGAATTTCATTTGATTGTCCTTATTCAATGTCTGATGCTAGACCTAGTGAAGTCCCTGAAGTTCCTACTCAAAGTGGAAGTAGTTCTACTTATGTTTGTATGACTGTTACTGCACTTTTCTTTGCTAGTTTCTTTGTGTTTGTTTATTAATCCATTTTCTTTTTGCATTTTTGCATTTTTTCATTTTTTCATTTTTTCATTATTATTAGAATTATTACTTCATTTTATAGAATTTAATATAGACTTATTTGATACATTTATTACTTTTCGTTTTGATAAAAAATTTCATTTTTGTAATTGTAATTGTAATTGTAATATAAAAATCACGTTTTGATTGAATTTCATTTGTTGTGGTGTTTGTTTCCTTCCTTAATAGAAAATTGCAAATTTTTCTGTTGGTTGCTTTCAGGCAGGGCTCCAGAAAATTCTTCCTTCTTTCTTCCGTTGAACTGAAAAAACTAATTTTACTTTATTTATTCTTCCTATAATATCTTCTAGTTTATATATCATAGTACAAATGTTGTCAAGAGCCACCAAAGCGACACGTACGCTCAATCAATTCACCAAGTTGAAACCAACCGTTGTGTTACCAGTATCATTGAGATATTCCATAATTCGTCATAATTCAACTAATAATAGTAATAATACTACTCCACCACCATCAAATAATAATTCCAATGAAATTTATACTAAACTTTCCGATATTAATGATCCTAAAAGGAATCAATTTTTCCAATATACTTGGGGTTCATGGTTAACTGATGATAAATTGAAAAAAAAACAAAGAGAAACTGTTTTTTCAATTGAAGGATTAACTTTATTCATTGATAAAATTTCTAATCAAAAATCTTCAGTGCAACAAGAAATTTCTAAACCAAAATCATTGGATGGTTCTTTTGTATTATCCAATAATAAGGATTTATTAGGAGGAGGAGAAGAAGAAACAAAAAAAGATAAAAAAATAATTATTCGATCAATTGCATCTATTCATGAAGGTAAACATCATCGAGTTTATAAAATCACTTTAAATACAGGGAAAGATTTAGTATTACGTATTCCTTATAAATTAGAATCTGATTTATCAATTAATTTGAAATTGAAAAGTGAAGTTGCAACATTAGATTTTTTGAATTTAAAATTAGGTTTAAAAGTTCCTAGAATTTTAGCATATGGTATAGATTCTAATAATGAAGTTGGTAGTCCTTTTATTTTACAAGAATTTATTCCTGGTGATTTATTAATGAAGAAATGGCATCCATTAGCTCCTGATTCAGAAGAAACTAATAAAAATTTACATGAAGTAATTGATCCAATTGCTGAATTTCAAGATAAACTTTTAAATATAACTTTTAATAAATTTGGTTCATTATATTTCCATGATGATGTTGAAGGATCTTTACAAAACGATGTTCCATATGATGGAGAAACTGATTCTAATTTGAAAGATAGGTGGAGAATTGGTCCAAGTGTGGAGAAACAATTTATTAGAAATAAAAGTAAATTACAACAATCTATTATTGATCAATATAATGGGCCTTGGGATGCTTCTAATCCAATTGCTTTGTTGGAATCAGTTGCTGATATTGAATTAGAAAATGCAAAGAATCAATTATCTTTAATCCAAGCAGATGTTGCTGGTACAAATGAAAAAGATAAAGATTTGATCACTAAACAAATTGCAACTTTTGAAAATTTGAAAAAAATAACTCCACAATTAATCAATACTAAATCTAAATCAATTATGAATGTGGAAGAATTATTTAAACCAAGATTATTTGTTCCTGATTTGGATCCTTTAAATGTAATCCAATCAACAAATGGAGGAGAAAATTATTTTATTGATTTTGAAAATTCTACCATCAAACCATTTATTTTTACTAGTTATCCTAAATTTGTCACTTATCAAGGAGCCAAGATTTATGATTTAGAAGAAGATATACCAGGTTATAAAGATATGGATGAATTAGAAAAACAACAATATGAATTTATGTATTATAAAACAAGAAATGAAAGACTTTGGGAATTTGAATTAAATAAATACAGACATGATTTAATTGCTATTGCTTCTCCACATATTAAAGTTTTGAAAAGTCCTTATTTACAAGCATTAGATTTGAAACAAGGTAAAGATTATTTATATGTTGAAGGATCTATTGTACAATTACAAGCATTATGGGAAGCATATGTTGCCAATGAGCTTGTCAATTCCAAAGAAAGTAAATTTCCAATTGAATATAATGCTGAATATTTGGATCAACATCAACAAGATTTGAGTGATTATCAATATGAAAGTGTATCTAGTCCATTTTCTGCAACTGGTGGTTGGATTCCTCAAGATATGTTTGATACTTTGAAAGATCAAGGAATTCTTGTAGAGACCAAGAATGGTGATTACAAGATTGAAACTGAAAAAGTATTAGAAAATCCACCACAACCACAACCACAACCAACTGATGAAAAATGAATAACCATCATCAAATAAGGGACCATGTAAATACTTTTTTTTATGTAATTATTATTTTATGAATAAATCAATAAATCTTCGTTTTGTTTTGTTTTTTGTTTTTTGTTTTATAAATATTTTCTAGCCAATTGTTTTATTTTCAAATCAAAATCAGGAGAGATAATAGCATCATTAACATTAAAGAAAGGATTAATTAAACATTTAACATATAATTCATTAACTTCTTGAAAAAATTGTTTTATTGAAGTTTCTTCTTTAGAATTATAACATAAGATGAATTTAACTTGACTTTGTAAGATATAAGCATTTATAGATAATCCATAAAATTGATCAATTTTACCTAAATTTAAAACATTATTACTAAAACATTGATCATCTATTAAATCTAATGATGAATTTGCAATGAATGGTAATAATTCTTTAGTTGATTGATTAAATTGAGATTTCCCTGGTATGTTATCTGAGGTTGATGATGATGATGAAGCAAGGTTATTGCTCTTGAAGGAAGAGAACTCTAATTCATACAAAGGGTTATCCTTTGTTCCTATGATTGTGAAGTAATAAGAAGATGCCATTTAGTATTTGATAGGTTAGTCGTGATATTCAGTGTGGGAGTTTAAAAAAAAGATGTTGAATTAGTATTGAATTGGCAGGTCGTGTACTCTGCACACAAAACCCAGGATTTGTTTATTTTTTGTCTCATTCCGTCCGTGCAGACAGACAGACAGACAGACAATTAATCCTTAATAAACAAACAATCATGCATTCATTCTCCTATTAACAAGAAGAAAAAAATCATATCATATCCATTATCAATCAATTTATTATTATTAATATCACCAGTTTAAACTTAACATACGCCCCCCCTAGTGAACCGAACATTCCTTACATATTATACCTTGCATACCCTTCCTTCATCTGCATCCATTTCTTTCTTTTCACAATCATCCCCCCCTGCACTATCTATTCAAACGCACACCTCAACTCAACTCAAGACAGACCAAAACAAATCAAATCAACAAATCAATACATTTTTTTAAAAAATCAGGACACAATCTTCAATTATTATAAAAATCGGTACTAATGACAACCATGGATTGTACTTTACACAATCGACTCAACTATAAATCATCCGATCCATTGAAACCCAATTTTTTATTCTCATCAAATATCCCAAACAAGATCCATCATCATATTTTACAAACTCCGAGAAAATCCTCACAACCATGGAGTATAACCATTAATATTCAACTAAATTGTTTGATATCATGGAATGATTCTGTGAAGTTGTCCGATTTGCAGGATTTAATAAATATCCATTGTAATCAGCATTATATATTGCGTATTTTGAAACGAGACAATTGGGAATATAAACCATTAGAAGAGATATTTATCGTGGTTGTTAAATTAACTATCCTTGAGTTTGTGGAAGATGATGATGACGAAGGAGAAGGAGGAGGAGGTATTAAGTTTGAAGAAGATGAGAATTATACGATATTAAGACAATGTAAATTTTTACAAGAGATTGAAACTTATATGAAGGAGATTTATCGTAAATATTCCGAAGAAGAAAGTTTAAGTTATGATGTTAGTGATTCTACTTTAGAATTTAGTGAAGTTGAAGATAATGGAGAAATGTATGGGAAATATCTTGAGCCGTTGAAATCTAATGATACTTTGATTGATGAATTTAGACGTAGGTTTAGTGATTTGAGCGATGAAGAAAAATCATTTAAACGGAATAATAATCATTTTATCGATAATTTAAATAACCTAAGGCATAATGATGAAGACGATGGAGGAGAAGATTATGAAGATGAGGAAGAGTCCACACGTGAGAAAGAGAAACTTGGTCAAAGAATAGATGAACATTTTTTACAACCAGCACCAAATATTTTAAGCAAAGAAGAATATAATCCATTTCATTTAGATGATTTAGCAGAAGTTGAATGTGAAAATGAAGATGATATTGATCTACAAGATCCATCCTTGAACTTACCCATTTCACCATCGAAACATGGATTTGCCGAAGATGATGAGATTATCAAGATATCTAAACATCTGGCTTATCAATCCCCCAGAAAATCAAGAAGAAGAACACCAAATTTATCAAGAATGACATCGAATGTTTCATTATCGATGATTAGTGATGAACGATTTGGATTAGAGTATGCTTTTAATTCCGATACTAATAACGTTCCATCATTTATTAAAGATAATAAGAAATTTAAATTTATAAAAGTTGGTAAAGTTCAAAAATTTGTTAATCATTTTGAAGAACAACAACAAAAAGAAAAAGAATATATCGATACTCCTCCTCCATCTGGTATGGGTAGTAGAATCGTTAGCAGAACCGTTTCAAGATCTACTAGTCCAGGAAGAATATCAACGTAATAATAATACCTATCTCCTTCAGTGTAACTTTATGTAAAATTTATAAACCCCACCACACCCACACCCAAACACTCACACACCTCATTTCAACGCAGACTTATGAAAAACATGTACTACTAATATTATTAATTAATTAATTTTTATATATACATATATATATCCATTTTTAATGCATACTTATATTCCCATTCGTATTCTCATTATTATTACTATTATTATTATTATCGAAATCAGTTTCAAAAGCAGCGATTTTATCAGTAAGTAAATTAAATTGATCAAACATAACATCAACATCCCTTTGTTTTTTCCAATTAATAGACGAATTGTTATTATTATTCAAATCAACTTTAATACTATTTAATACCCAAACTTCTTTTAAATTTCTTGAAATACTAATTAAATCTTGACATAATCGAATGATTTGTATACAATTATTTTCAATTATTAAACTTTCCATTGATTCAATTTCTTTTGTTTTATTTGAATTTTGTAAATTTTCAAAAATATTTGTAAATTTAGAAATTATTGTCTCTATTATTGAATCTATCTTTTGTAATAACGCTATTGATTTCGGTTGCATTTGTGTAGTGGGGAAATAAAAATTATGGGTTTTCTATGAAATGGTCTATGGGTTCTGGTTAAATAATGTGGTTTTCAAAGTTTTGATATTATTTGCGCGACAGCGAAATTATTTTATGATAATAGTGTAAAAGTGATAAAATGAATTTTAATTCGGAAGAAAGAATATACTCACTATTAAACAAAAAGAAACTGGATTTTGATCTACCAATGTACTTGATTTTTTTTCACCTAATTCTTCATACTGTTCACAGTGAATGAAAGGGGTTGTGCTAGTTGTGCTTTTGGTGAGACAAATATCAATCAATTATTTGGCTGTGTTGATGATGGAATTATTGCTAATATTACTGCGAAAATTTGTCCACATCGAACGAACTTCACATAAAATCCAATAGAGTTTGGTTCTGAAAATATTGATGCTAATTGTCCCAATCCCAATAATGTTCATAGGGATAGTTGGGCAGATAATGTCCCCATTCTGAATAATAATAATTGCAATGAATGAATGAATGACAAATTTGATTGTTAAATATTAAGAACTTAGTGAAGTTATTTTTTTTGTTCACACACAGCTGGGCATGGTTAATGTTTTCCAATTATGTGGGTTTGGATTGAAACGAAATGAATGGGGGGTAACTTCTTGTCATGAATAATAGATCAAGATTCACCTGAGTCATAAACTAAGTGGTGTGTTTGAGTTGAATGAACTACAAATCCAGATTCATTGATTTTGTTGATACCATTGCAGAACATAGTCAAAAGGTCAAAAAAAGGATCACAGACAATTTGGTTCAGAAATAGCTTTAATAACGTTTTGGTTGGTCGTTGCCTTTATATTTGCTGTAAGTGGTTTTCTTAAAATCAGTTTCATTTTTTGAAATCATCGATTATTTTATACTTATCAGGCAATTGTGACTTACCATCATTTCATCCATTTGTTATAATATGATCTATTTAACAAGTGGATCAATAACTGAAAATCATCATTGCCTGAAAAGCGTAAAATTCTCGATTATATCAAAAATGAAAATGATTTTAAGAAAACTGCTTATAACATTGATAAAAAATCCTGAGAAACAAACTGTCATTAATGTCATTGCTGAATATCGTTGAAAATTCAGGGATCATAGAGCACACATCAAACAGCAAACAGCAAACAGAGAGAGAGAGAGAGAGGCCAACAAACAAGCGCGTCTCATTTTTATTTGCCTTAATTTCCTTCCCTTCCCTCGGGCAACAACGGTTCTAATCCCAATGGATACAGGGCAGTCTATGGTTCGTACCCTCTAACATACATTATATATATTTCACACTATCTACACAAAAAAAATATATTCTAATGACATACTAAGGCTGCACTGGCCAAATTTCTCAACCAATCATGCTTGTCAACATCATGAGTATCTTCAACTTCACCCCATTCTCTTGTTTGATAAATTGTCTCTAAATTGGCTAATTCAACCAACTCTTCCAATGATTTATGATAATATTGATCCACTGATTTTTTATTCACTTGGTACAACTCTTGTAATGTTTTATCATCATTCACATTGGATCTCAACAAAGTAACCCCACATAAAAATGATTTTGTAGTTAATATGGTCTTCTCTAACGCAATCAAATCGTATATTGGCAATTGATCTAACCAGTCCAAGACCACTTTTTGAGTGGTTTCACCTTGTCTATTGCCTCTTAATCCATCGGTTTCACAATCCAAATATTTCAATTCAATGGTTTCATTCTCGGGGATAAGTTTTTTATTATGTGCGTATTCAGTGAAAAATTCATTAAATTCACTAATAAATGGACGATAAAGCTCTTCTTGTCTCTTTCTTAATTTACCATCACATTCTCTCTCTGTAGCAAATATAAGACAAGTGTCCGTATCAAGGTATCTTAACATTTGTAATTTAATATCTTCCAATGCCAACATTTCCTTTGCTTTGTCGTTGTCACTTAAATGTTGCTTTTTTAAATCAATTGCCCTGGCAGATAATGCAGTTAATGGCATCGTGCTTGATTTCACTTTGATGTTTGGTAAATTTGTCCATTCATGAGCAATCAAATATGCTAATTGTTTTTTACTTATTGGTAACTCCAATGGGAATCCAAGTGGTGTGCGTAGAGTTTTCCAATCTAATTGAATTTCATAACTTTTTGTTTCTTCATTAAACTTGACATCTCCATTTTTCCAAAATCTAGCTCCTGTTTTGGCTAATCTGTTGGTTTCTGAAGTGATATTTGATTCTACAGATCTGTCTATTCCCAACGATGATGAATTGTGTTGGGGAATTCTCGACTGAAATACTGGTACAGAACACCCAAATTGTCTAAATTGAATAGGTATGGGTCTAATTGATCTGGAAGGAAGGTGTACTCTGGCTATTTTGAGCATTTTAGATGTGGACTTAGAGTGAACAAAACGATTGTGGAGATGATGTAGATTTTGTAGTTGATTCCAACTAAAAAAATTAGCAAATTTTTTTTTTTTTCTTTTGTTTAGCGAACTTTTGCTAGAATGTTCGTGGGTTTCCCTTTTCAATTGCTTTGGAAGTATACATCAATAAGGAGCTTTTAATTATATATAACATCGGTCAATCATGAATCAAGAGGCATTACAAAAGGTATTGATAGAAATGGACAATCAATTAAACAAATCCCGTGCGGAATTGTCCATGGTAAATTTACAACTCGATCGAACAACAACAAACTTGAAGATAATTGAAACCACAAGATCAAAACTATCTGATGTTTGCAAACCTACAGATAGAGTGTGGCAAAGTTGTGGCAAAGCGTTTATTGCGAAGGAAATGAATACATACCTTGATGATTTAAATAAAGATGAAAAAGAATATAAAGACACCAAAAAGAGTTTATCCATCAAGCAAGATTATTTACAAACCACCCTTGAGAAAACAATTGAAGGTATGGCCAACATAGTCGGCGAAAAAAAGAAATAGGTTTTTTATATATTGCATTAATTACAACTAATAGTATAATAAAGTATTTATCAATATCTTATAACGTTCACTCACTATCCTCTTCTTCCACACCTTCATCGAGTATTCTTCTTTCCAAATCTTTCTCCTCTGTCTCTCCTTTCACGGCATCCTTTTCAGATTTCATTCTTTCAGTCAAGAACACATTTATTTGATCCTGTAATGTAGTCAATTCGGCTCGTAGGTGACCCAATGGTGTATCCTTATGTTCACTTGGTTTATCTCGATCTTCACCACCGGCTTTAATCACTATATCTGAAATTTGAGTCGTTTTTCCATGGGTAGAATGCGTCCCGTTACCTGGATGAAATTGTTTCGATGAGTCTAGATCAGGGGCAGAATATGTAGCTGATGGTGTAAGTGTCATTGCTTGTGGGGGGTCCTATCAAAGGATGGCTATATTACTTCCACATTTTTTACTGTTTTTCTTATGTTGCAAGAACCAACTATTACTCATAATTAAAAGTATCTGGTCACGTGATAATGTGTTGGAGAGAGAAAAAAAAAATTTTTATTTCCAACTGTTGTCCATTCTCTTTCTGATTTATTGCAAAAACCGACTAAATTCAATTGGACTTCTCACCATGATACTTTATTTCAACAGTTGAAGGTATTAACTATCATGAAACCTTCTCCCCGGTAATCAGGTCAGAGTCTGTGAAATTATTGTTAGCCATTGCTGCATACACTGGTAAGAAAGTTCAACAGATGGGATGTGACCACTGCTTTTCTCAATGATGTTTCTGGCTTTAGCGATGATTCTTCGAAAGTTTTGTCGCTTGATTAAAAGTCTCTACGGACTTAAACAAGCACCGATGGAATGGAATGAAGCTATTAATAAATTGTTGACACTGAATGGTTTTATTAGAGCTGGTGCTGAACTTGGTCTTTACATTAAAGATGACATCTATGTTGGGCTTTATGTGGATGATCTTCTTATTTCTGCAGAAACTGATGATCAACTCAATGCTGTCAAACTATTATTATCCAATAAATTCAAGATGAAGGATCTTGGCTCACCAAGTTAATTTCTTGGTATGAACATTAAACGAACAAATAGATGAGTACATCAAGGTTTCTTTATCGGATTACATAATTAGAATGCAAGAAGACTTTGGATTTAGAACAAAACCAGCAGCTTTAGATGATGTATCATAATTCTAGTATCCAAGGATGGGTTGAAATGAGTCAATGATAAATCAGTTGAAAGCAAATCTTTAAATGACGTTTCTCTGGATGGCTAAAATGTCTGGATAATAAACTAACAACAAAACTGATATCAACCCGACACACATTTGATGCAAATAGAAGTTTACCAACCAATGTACGATATAATTTCTTGTCAGCTAATGATTGACTTGAGTTTTCATTTGTGCTTGAATGTTCTAAGTCAATGTTCACATCAACAGGAGTCAAACAAGCAGTAGGAACATTAGCATTAAATCCAAAGTCTTCTTGCATTCTAGTAATATAGTCTGATAAAGAAACCTTGATGCATCCATCTGTTTGTTTGATGTTCATACCAAGAAATTTACTTGGTGAGCCAAGATCCTTCATTTTGATAGTTGTTTGACAGCATTGAGTTGATCATCAGTTTCTGCAGCAATAAGATCATCCACATAAAGTCCAACATATATGTCATCTTTAATGTAAAGACCAACTATAAAAGGTGTATCTAAAACGGATCGTAGTATATTTACGCGATGATTCAGCATTTGGATTTCCTTGGTCGAGAAGGGTAACATCATAAGCAAGATTGGAATCAATAAAAGGAATTGGAAATTTAACCAATGGTGATGATGCACAGGTAGCATGAAGTACAAGTTTATACCAAGTGAAACTAAACGATCAAGAGCGGAAGCAACAAGACAAGTTTACAGAGCATCAGTGTTAACTACCAGGGAAATGGATGAGATTTCCCGAGGTATTAATGCAAAATGCAAAATAGTGTTAACTAGTGCTTGATGATTTTTCATCTGTGAGAGGAAAGAATCGCTTGGTGAATTTAAGTAATTTTTTTTATATTTTATGAATGAATAATCGTATATTGAACGAAAGTAATTACGTAGAATGATCAGGGGGTTGTGACCATTGTCTGTGTATAGAACATGAAACTGAGCATTAACTCACTCTAGCTTATTAGTTTACATAGCATAAAATTATCATTTGAACAAAAAACAATGTAATAAAAAGTAAACTAGAAAGAATCGAAAGAAAATACAACAAAACACCACTAGTAGATACAATTATAAAACTATATACACAGTCATTCCTTATCTGCAAAGTCTTTGATCTTTATTCTTGTTGCAGAATTGGCATAAGCATTAAATTTGACTTCGATAATCTCATCCGGTTTAAAGTCTAAACTTGGTATTTCATAACAAGAACAAGACATTAAATAACCATAAAATACTTGCAAGACAGTCTCATCGGCAATGATCAAAAGATCACCATTCATTCTTTCCATCTCCAATATCAATGGTTCGATTTTGATGGCTAAATCATGGTATGATTCGGATCTTGGGAAACGGTAATGATATGGATCGCGGTCGTATTGTTCATATTCAGTTGGAAATTGTTCTCTTATTTCATCTTCACTCAAAGATCCAGTTACACCGGGGTTTTTTTGTGATAATTGGATTCTATGTCTGATTGGAATGTTTTCATCAGCAAAATGTTGGGTTGTTTGAATTGTTCTTTTCTTCACTGATGCCCAAATTTCAATTGAATTTGGATGATCAGATTTGGATCCCGTTGGTCCTTCTTCAAGCATGTAATTTTTCCCTGAAGATTTCACGTGATCAAGTAAAGTATCAGCCAAATTTTTGGCATATTTCAAACCTTCTTCATCTAATGGTGGATCCAGATTGTAGTCTAATGAATTCTTGTAACATCTTGCCAAATATAATGAACCTGATTTGATTCTACCATTCATTAAATAAAATATGACTTTGTTGATCAAGTATCCACAATTGGAGTTATGTAATTCAAGTCTCTCTCCGAAATTGATAAATTTGATGTATGATAACTCTTCTTCTTTAGGGCCACCCATTTCCTGATAAAATGGAGCTAAAGTCTTGATTCTGTCGGTGTAATCTTTGTATGCTTTGTCATAATCCCAGTTATGGTAATCTGGTGAGGACTTGGCTGCTTGCTCAATGTTTTTCATCACCATGGAATCATCAGTAACTAAACTTTCTATGAATACCACTTGTATATTCAAATCATGGAATTTCTTGTGCAATTCTAATCTAAATTCAGGGGTTGGATTAGTGGCATCATAAATAGCAACTTGGCCTCCATCATTTTTAAAGAAATTCAAGATATCGCCAAGACATTCATCCACCATCTTTTGTCTAACTGCATGAGCTTTCTCAGATTGAGGGGTTGGGACAAATAAATCGTGGGTTATATCGGCATCGGCATTTGCTCTTCTATAGTTCCCCAAATGGAATGAATGGGTGTTAACTCCGAGCCATCGTAAATATCTAGTCAAAGAAACAGAAAGATGTGTTTTCCCTCTACCAGGTAAACCAGCCAAAACGATAATAATTTCTCCTGCGTGAAACAATCGACCAGATTCAGTCAGGTATAATTGGGCCCCGCCCAATGTCGTAGATGAATTTATTGCTTTATGAACCCCGTCGATTCCTGTGATATCACTTAATCTTCTTCTCCTAACATAATTGGCTGGAGGACCATCCAGTGGCGAGTCCCCTAAGTTTGGTCTTGTATTGTTGTGGAAAGACCACCTTTTTGTAGTTCTCATTTGACTCTTGTTGATTGGGGAAGAACCAAATCCGTTGACTAATTCAGATTCATCATCTGAGATTGCTGAGCCTGACATGATATTTTTGTTAGAAATATATTAAATAAATTGGATGTAATGTGCAAGTAAATGAAATAGATATTGATAATGAAATCAACCAAGAGATATTAATAAGAATCTATTGTTAATAAATTTAAATTTGTTTCCTTTCTCCATTTTTTTTTTCCTTTGACTCTTGTCCAATATTCTTTGTTCGGGTGATTTCTTTTTGGTGGGTGGACTCTTCCGAGATTACCCCAAAACTCCACAAAAAAAAAGAACTTTTCTATACAGGGCGAAGAGCGAAGCTTGGTACCACCACGCAAACGAAACTTTATTTATACGCACCGACGTAAGCTTGGCCGTAATTACAACGACCACGCCGCGTTCCCGCTACCTCTACCGCCAGCAATAGAATCTGGCCGTGGCCCCCAGCTCTCGCGTGACTCTTGGCATGGCTACATACCATGAAACCTTTGTATTAGAGAAACTTAAATCTACAATTAAATTAACAAAATCTGTTTTCAAAATATAACCATTAAAAGTACACTTTTCATACTAAATAAAAACCACAGTAAGAATATAATAAAAGTAAATTAAAACTACTTTTTTTTCATGTTTCGTTGTTTTATATATCTATCTTATTTTTAATTATAACTCAATATGAAATAATTTATTCAGCCTTACCACCTTTTCTTTGAATCAAAGCTTTTCTGTCTTTGTCCAAGTGCAATTTGGTGATGACAACTTTAGATGGGTGAATGTTGATTGGAACAGAAGCACCGTTTGATTTTTCTTTTTGCAATTTGTCAACTTGAATGGCAAATTTCAATCTGTAGACAGAGTTGACTTTACCTTCAGAACCTTTTTTAGAACCTCTGACGACTAAAACTTCATCGTTTTGTCTGATTGGCAAAGATTTGATGTTGTATTGTTGTCTTAATTCTTTGGATAATGGGGCAGATAAAAGAACTCTTCTTTCAACTGATGAGGCAGTGAAGTAAGCTTTTCTAGCTTTAGAACGAGATGAAGAAACGTCTAAAATAATAAACAGTTAGTATACTTTTGTCCTGTACAATCTTGAAAGATTAAAAGAAAATTATTCTGAAGGTGAATATATAATGGGATATTTCTCTGCGATGCTGAATAACTTGTTCTGGATATGAATTGGTCCATTACGTCAAACTAAATTCACTAATTTCATTCAAATAAAAAACATGACTCTTATACATTCAATAAAACTCATAGATATCTCCAATTTGAAAGCGAGTTCGACATTCCACTAATGTATTCCCATCAATACAGATCGCCTTAATGATTGGGCAGTTTTGACGCAGTTTCCATATCCTCCACTATAATCGTTTCTAATATCTCTTTAATCTCTCTCAATAATATATCCAATCGATTTCATACCTTGACTGATCTTGGCCATTTTTGATGATTATATGCTATTTATTATCGATCCAAAAGGAAATTTTGAAAAAATTTGAATATCTCAAATTGAGTAGTATGGACTGAATTTTTCGCACTGTGAGACTACAGAGTGAGCGTGCACATACACCAGAAAAAAAAAGTGCATTCTTAACTATGGGAAGATTTAGTATAAGCCAAAAAAAAAAGTGCTTCTACTGCATATAATAAGTATTAGGGTTGCAGCCCTAATTTGTTTATAAAATTATGTGGTAACTTGGATCACTGTTTACTAAAAAAAAGATGGAACATGAACTCCATGTATAGGATCATGGGTACCAAAAAAACAAGTTTTCATTGTTTTCACTAGTTAGCGTCCAACCATTACACTTGAGTTGTAATTTTAGTTTCCGTTCAAAAATCAGGTTTTAGCTCCCCGCGGGACTCGAACCCGCGACCCTGAGCTTGCTGGAAAATGTTTAACAATAAAACAAATTTTCACCGGAGGCCCAAATGCTAACCAACTGCACCAGGGGAGCCATCAATTTAACAGGTCACGTGACAGGTTAAATTTAAACGATGATGACGACTACACTACAGTAGTAATATCACTCGAAAATTTGAAAAATACATTTACACACCCATAGAATTGAACCAGTTGTTTTACATGAAATGATCAATTAATTAAACTTCCCTGTGACAGTAATCCATCCCTAATACATTTGATCAAGTATCTACCATTAAAAGAGATTAAAACTGATGATTTTTTGACCTTCAATTGCTCTGGTATCCTTGCGATTATAGTTCATTTTGCTCTTTCGAGGACTCATTGAGCAAAAAAAAATTCATAATTCAATTTCCTCTTTCTTATACTTTTTGTAATTAGCATAAGACCCCCTCAAGATGAGTTTACTTCAGAAGAGTACAAGTATAGGATTACGATCATTGAGGTTAAATATCCATTCAATCAGACCGTCAGTCATCCCAATTCTATCTATCAGATCATTAATTATATCACAACAATCCCCACTTATAAAGCATCATCATCATCATTTTTATTCAACGAAAACCGCCCCACCTCCACCACCACCATCGACGGATAATACGGATAAAAATGTCAAGGGCAAGAGACTTCTCAATAGAATAACTAGAGCATTTACTTTTTCATTATCTACTGTTCTTGTTTTAGGTGCCAGTGCAATTGCTGTATTAGTAGTTTCATTAATATTATCGGAATTATTCTTACCATCAGGTGATACAAGGACGTTTAACAAGGCTGTGAAATTGGTACAACAGAATGAAGAAGCACAAAAAGCACTTAATTTTCCTAATGGTGAGAGATTGAAAGCGTATGGTATAGTAGCTGCTGATAGATGGGTCCGTAATAGACCGGTTCAAAGTGTCAAGACAAAGCAAAAGGATGGTAAGGATCATTTATTGATGAAATTCCAAGTTGAGTCAGATAGTGGAAAGTATGGGATTGTTACATTGGAACAAATTGATAATTCAATGTGGAGCACCGAATTTGAATATGTTGCTTTGGATGTTCCTGGTTTCAGAAGAATATATATCGTTGAGCCACCAAAGAGTCAATTGATGCCTAAGATTGGTGGTGGATCTGGGTTTTTGGGACTTAATTGGGGTCCTAAAAAGGATTAAAACAAAAATAAAAAGGAACATTATTGATAAGTTGTCATATATATTTGTGTATATATTCAGATTTAAACAAAAAAAGAATGCAAAAAAAGAGAAAGAGAAATATAAAGAGAGAAGTACTTGGTATTAAATCAAGAAGGCAGAGCATGTAAATAGGATTTCAATAATAACTTGCCAAATTCCACCATTGAATGTGACACCACTAGAGACAAGTTTTGAAGATTTGTGGTTTTTGGATGATTTTTCCTTCTTCCTGTGTCCTTCTTCACCATTTTCATTTTCCCCTTCTTCTTCTTCTTCTTCTTGTTCTTCTTCTGCTTCCTCTTCTGGTCCATGTTCTTCATGTTCGTGTTCTTTCTCTTTTTCTATTTCTCCTTCTTTATGCTCTTTATTTTCTTTGTGCTCTTTCCCATTTTCATGATCATGTTCTTTGCCTTTTTCATGGCCTTTGTTAACTTCTTTACCATGTTTACCCTCTGGTTTAGACACCGGCTTTTCTTCTTCTTCTTCTTCTTCTTTTTCTTCTTTCTCACCTTCAAGCAAGCTTAAACAGTTTCTTCCATCACTTGAGTATTTTGAACTCAAATCAGCAGATGAACCCTTATCAACCAATTCACCTCTACCTTGGAAATCACAAACATCCTTCTTCTTGCCACATTCTTGATAATGTTTATTCAAAGCATATGAAGCCCTAGTAATGGAATTACAATCTGAATAACGTCCATATTTCCCAGATTTCCCATCTGCTTGAATATCTTCACAATCAACCTTATAACACAATTCTTTCAATGCCAAATCACTATTTTCATCATCAATGTCTGGAATATCATCGGAAATAACACATGATAAAGAAGCCCATAAACATTCACATTTCCCTTCATCTGGAGTAGGTGGTAATTTTTTAGCAATGTTCCAAGTATCATCATTTTCATTACACATCAATGGTTCACAACTACTTACATCATCAATTGTGAGTCCTCCATTAGTATCATCAACTGAATTATATCTCATTTTCAAAGTATCGAAATCAGGTAATTTAGTAACCAGACCATCTTTTTTAGCTAATAATACACCATAATGATTAATTTCTTCAAAATATTCATAAGCAATCCCACCGGACCAAACTTTCTTCATTGTTGTACCATAAATTGCTTCAATCTCAGTAAATGGTCTTGGTGTTATAATATTACATCCAAATTCACTAAAGAAAACAGGAACAGGATAATCAGTAAATGCCATTGTCAAATCCCTATACCCTGAAGTAGTATATGTTGAATACCCACACCATTCATATACATTAATTGCAAAGAAATCAGCATGACTTTCTTTATCATCATCTTCTTTCAATTGACATACAAAATAATTAGCCAAATTCATTCTAATACTTGAATCATCATTTGAAGCATATCCAATTGGGATTTGTCTATATTTTTGTTCCTTGATATATGCCTTGCAATCACGGATAGCAGCTCTAACAAATGGTGAAGCATCAATATTCAGTTGTGAATTAGTAACTTCATTACCAGCGAAAAACCCCAATACATTATCATATTTATGCATTGAATCAATCACTTCTTTATATCGATTATATAAACGAGTATCCCAATAAGGACAATCTCTTCGAATCGAAGCATTAGGTTCTGATAAATCAGCCAATACGTAAATTCCAGAATCGGCAAATGCATTCATACATACATCATGATTTGCATTTGGATTGATTTGATATACACGAACAACATTAACGCCCAATTCTTTTAAATATTCTAAATCTCTTAAACATGTGAATGGATTACTTAATGGATCAATATATGGTGGTTCATTAGGTGCTGTTGTGTCGTAATTTTCTCCTTCTTGGCGGGTCTTCTGATATGCTATTCCTTTAATAAAGAATTGTTGACCAGATTCTTGTTTAAAGAATTTGTTGCCGGCAACAATGATTGGTTCAATTGTGGGTGTTGATGATGATGGTTCTTCTTCTGGAGGACATGGGGCGTTTTCAGACATGATGCCGTGAATAAATGTGAATATGAATAATAAAATGGGTAAAATCATTGTTTGTGGTAATAATGATTGATTGAATGAATGTTGAAAAGAAAGAAAATAAGAAAAAAAAAATCTGGCGAAAAATTGTTGCAAAATATTTGCGATTTCACAACTTGTAATTATTATTATTACCAGATTTTGATCTGCCTTCTTTTTTAACAAAATATAATCTATAATTATTAATACATAACATATATATATATATATACGTCTAGAGGAAGATTTGAAATAGAAAAAAAAAATTAAAGCTAAAAAAGGAACCCCCCATCACAGCACAACACAATTGTCCACACCACACCACATATCATATCATATTTCAAAAACTATCAATCAATGTCTTAAACTCTCTTTTACCTCTACATTCAATCATATAAATTTCATTATCATTTTGATGTCTAACCAATAATCCAGCTTTTCCAATTTTTTCCAAAACTTCACGTTTAGATTCTTCAGAAATCAACCATTTTAATTCATCATTTTCATCATTTTCATTAACCAATTTAAAATAATAATAAATACGTTGAGTCATATTATCAATCAATTGTTCAACACTTAAAGTAAACATTGATAATATTTTCCAAGATGAAGGATTTTGAATATGTTCATAATCTTGCATTTGTTTTTGTAATCTAATTTGCATCATATTGATTGTATTTATATGACTTGTGTTTGGATTATGAATAATACATGAATTATAAATTTCATCAGCATTTAATGATTGAATTAATGAATTCTTCATGTTATTATTGGATTGTACCCCAAATGAAGAAAAACTGGTGAATGTTGAGGATTGACTTGGATTAGTATTATCCATCATTGATGATCTCAATGTATTATCAGAAGATAATAATTTTGATGCTCTTAATGATCCAAAACTAGAACTTTTAGGAGCAACGGTTAATGCACCCATTGCATTCTCAACATTATTTAAAATATTATCAGCTAATGAACCACTGGAACATCTAACCATAACTAACATTTTCTCATCTGTTGTTGAATTGATTGAATTTATTTGTAAATCAATAGCTGAAGATTTTCTAATGTCAGTTATTGAAGGTATGATATTTAATAATAAAATAGGTTTATCAAATTCTTGATCAAGTTCTTCATCATATTCTTCAATAAATACAATAAACCAACATTTGTTTAATTTATAATTAATTGCAATTTTAACAAATAATTTCTCACTAACTGTAATCATTTCCCATTTACCATATTGTTGTTTCCATTTAGATATTTTCAAGGATTTAGGTGATGATTCAGAGATGAAAAAATCAATGGTGGATTCTTGATTGATTGTATCCTTCAATTCTTGTGATATATTCAATTCTGGAGTTTCTGGATCCGTGGTAGAATCACGGTGTATTAAGCTAGAACTAGATGCATTCTCTTTGTATTGTTTGAAGAAATAGGTTGAAGTGGAAGAAGGCAATGCAAATGGACTTGGCAAAGTAGAATTGGATCTAGGAAGTTGTGGTTGTGGTTGTTTCGTTTCTACTTCAATTGGTTGTTGTTGTTGTTGTTGTTGTTGTTCTTGAACAAGTGTACTCAGTGAAGTGTTAGCATGATTGGTAGTTGTTTCCACTGCCTCTGGAATAGGAGCTGGTTTTGATTTAGAAACAGTTTCAAACCCAGGGGTGGTGGTTTCAACAAAACTTGATCTTGAATTATTCTTTTTGAAAAGACTGAAAAGAGATCTTCTTTTGCTTTTAGTTGATGATATTGAAGAACAAGATTCGTTGTTATGTATACCCATTGCAAATGATGGTTTATGACTCTTTCCAAAATTATTAATATCAATAGCGGACCCTGTTGATAATTGGTACAATTTCGACTGTTTGTTAGGTTTGTTGAAATCCGGCACAGAACTAGCAAAATTATTTTGATATGGAAGATTGGTTGAATGTACTACTGCTGGTACATCTGCTACTATTGGTTCTTCTAAAATACAATCAATAACTTGTGATGTTGCACTTACCACTGGAGAACAATCAACAAAATCAATTTCTGCTCGTGATGATACAGGTCTATCATTATTATCTCTATCATCACAAAATTCATCAGATAATTTCTTACTATTGATGATTTGGAAATATTTATCATGATCTTCATCATCATCAGCTTCTTCATCTAATTCATTGTGATTGGACAATGTCTTTTTAATCAATGGTAAAGTACGTCCATATTGAGATTTTAATTTTCCTTCATCCGTATTACTTATAATTGACGAGTTTGTGCTTGAACTTGAGATTGGACTTGGTTCCTCCTCCATTAATTCATCATTATTATTGGATTCATTATTATTGACTGGGGAAAGTCCAGGAGATGTAATCAATTCTCTAAATGGCAGTTTTTTGGTTGGGCTTTCAATTGGAACACGAAGAGTTTCTTCAGATGCCATGTAACTCTTGTGTTGTGAGTCCGATACTACATCAATGCCTAATCCTGTCATTTTTGTAGGACTTGAATGATGAGAATCAAGTAAAAATTGATCACCAACACAAGGAGAATTGTTACGTTCTAATGGGAAAATAGTAGATAATTTGAATACCCAAGATTCCAAAAGTTCTGCATTGTCACAAGTAATGGATATAGTTTTTGAAGTTGTTGAATTTGGAGTCAAGAAATCAATTGATTTAAGCTCTAAAGAATCAATGGAATGAGATAATGATAATTCATTAATTCTGAATGGTGGGTAAATCAATGAACGAGAAAATTCTGTATTGTCAATAAAATCAACTTTTAAAATAGCCAAGGCATTATGAGTACCGGTCCCAACAAGGTCCAACAATGCAAGTTCAACTTGTTCATTATCAATATAAAGTTTTGCATTTGCAGTTCTTTCCAAAATTTGTTCAATGGTGAAAAAACTTGATACTAATTTTCTTTTCTTATTTTCTTCTTCACCGTTCCCCCCCATGGATAAACGATGATAATTGAATTGTTTAACATTTGAAAAATTGATTTTATTTAATTTCTTGGAATAAACATTTTCTTTATGAGTATCGATTATTTCAATCAATTTTGTATTTATTGATTGTAATTTCTCAAGTACAAATGGGTTTCGTAAAAATTCAGAACAAGATTCAATAAATCTGGTCAAATTAGATAAATTATCAATTGGACCTGATAGTATATGTTCTATATTATTATCACATTCATCATCTAATTTCCATTGATTTGAATATTTCTCAAGTAATAACAAGACATTATCATCGACCCATAAGATAAAGTCATTAATAAAGGTCTTGAAAGCTTCTTTTTCAGTGGAGTTTTTTGATTCTATTTCTTTTAAAGTTTTGTTTAGAAGTGATGATAATTTGGAATATTTTGTGTATAATCCTCTACTAGTTGTGGGGAGTATTGATGTTGAAGCAGTAGATGAAGCCAAGGATGATGAGGATGTGGTGGATGAAAGTGTGTTTGTTGATCTTGAAGGTTTGACAAGTCCCAATATTTCCAGTAGATTTACATTTTGATTGAATGTATCTTGTTGCAATTGAACAAGTAATTGTTGACAAGTGGTGAAATTTACAGCCATTTTTTTGTAGTTATTGTTGTTATATTAAGAATGAATTTGGATATTAGAATTGAAACGGGAAGAAGTGTAAATGGAATTAGTAAGTATGGAGTGTAATTGAATTGAAACGGTATTAAGGAAGACGTGAAGATATTAATGGGTATAAAATTGCAAAAAAGAAAGAAGGAGGAAGAAAAAGATGGTAGACAAGAAGTGATGGGACATTCAAATGAAATGCTTATATATATAAAAGAAGAAGAAGAAGAAGAAGGGAGTTTATTGAAGTCATATCATTATTAAACACACACAAACTGGGATGAATGTCTAATTCTAATTAATTAATAATAGTAGCAGTAGCAATGTGTATAAACTAAAACTAAAAAAATTAAAATTAAAAATAAATCTTTGTTGTTGTTTTTTTTCGTGTTTTTTTGTCACACTCCAACCAACCAACCACTAACTACTGTCTCGGCATAAAGACTTGGGCAAGTAAGTAATAAATGACAATGCTGCAAATTAAACAATAATAAAACCTTGAAGATTATTTATTTAACCGAAGTGGGCGAATGATGAACATTACAAACATTTAATACGTTCAACGCTACTTCTTTACCTTTTGTTCCTGTTCTATTACTTCTTGGTTACCATGACAAACTACAATAGTCCACTTGTGTATGCAATGTTTCAACACAAATGATATTATGCTCTTTGGTTCTCTTGCATCAATGGCATCGATGGATATAAAGTAATATACACAATAGGCTTATGGGCAATGCCCTTTCCTTTCCTTCCCCCGCGTAAGAAATAAATAAATAATAAACAAACAAGAGATTTCAGTACACTTGCGAAAGGGCAGATCCCCATATAATGATAGCATTTAACTTTGGGACAATAATAATGATAATAATGAGAATAATAATAATGATTAAATTAAAGTGTAACATGTCTTCATGAAAGGAGTTGCGCTTGCTTGCTGCTTTAATAAGAAAAATAAATTAAATTTCACTAAATTGACGCGTCGCGTGTTTTTTGTCCCGCAACAGAACAAATCTAACTTTTGTACCAATTCCAAGATATCAAACTGGAAAGTAGGCAAGTAAGAGGCTTATTGGTTTTGGCGGACTTGCTTGCAGATGTTGTGTATATAACTTGTATCGGGTGATAATTTACATCTAGAATTGATAGATCGATGCTTTTGATTAACGTTGAGTAGTTATGTTACTTGTAAGTCGATGTGATGTTTCCTTGATGACGCGTCTCTTTATTTTTCTTAACATCTCATCATCAAATAATATAATTATTAACTTGGGAAAGCTGACTCTCTCCTTATTCTCCTTATCTACATAATGTATAAATCTATCTCTAGATCTGTTTTGTAACACATATACTTTTTAAGCTTCTGCATCAATTTTGACATTGGGTGGGTGGAAGTAATTAATCTCAAATTGGAAAGACAACTACCAAGAACAATTACAAACTACGAACTATAAGAACTAACCAACGCGATCTAATTCGAAACTTAAAAAAAAATATACTAATATTCCAAAACCACAAAAGATAAGACCAAAATCTCTTTGTAAACACAGATTTTGCTTGTGTGCCATTGTAAGCCACACATGCTCTGTTGCAGATTACAAGCAAATTCAATTTCATCTTAAAATCCTGGTCGGGGGGATTTTAAGTCGATCAAACGTTGGTCGTGTGGTACAACCGGGCAGTACACACCAAAAGAAGAAAAAAAAACCGCCAGCTCCGCCCCATGTTTAAAACCAATCGCGGAAGCAACACCACAACCACCAACCACCAACAACCACCAACAGGAGTAATGTAATATAATTCGGGTAGTAAATCCAATCTCCTTAATATATCCTGAAACACACACTCCATACTTCCGCCAACTCAAACCTCCGTTATTTAATACTCTCTACTGATAATCCAATTCAACACAGAATCTATTCCTTCCCCAGTTTTCCCACTAACCAATTCCACATCCCATTTATCAAGTTGTGGAATTTGTTTTTCCAATTGTAATAAATCAGTTACTTTTTTTTTCAAAAATGGCCATTCAAATTGATTTATAACATCAATTTTATTAACTACAACAATCAAATAAATTCCAATTAATCGATCTTGTAATATAATTTTTTCTCTTAATTCTTTATAAGATTCATTTAATCGTTCTAAACTTAATCCATCAATTACCCACATTACAACATCTGTTTTATCAAAATAATTCCCCCAAAATGATCGTAAACTGGTTTGACCACCTACATCCCATAAATTCAATGTGAAAGAATCTTGATATATTAATGTATTTATTTGAAATCCCATTGTTGGTGATATGATATTTATATCTTGATTTAACATTTTTTTAATTATTGTTGTTTTCCCAGAATTATCTAGTCCTAATGTCAACACTCTTATTTCATTATCTTTTAATTTTTGTTTCTTAATGATTGTAAGTAATCCCATGATATTGATTTAATGAATTGTGATGAAGATGATGATGGGCCAGAACATTTGTTGTTTTGGTTCATTTGAGACAAGAAGGAAGAAAAAAAAAAATATTTGGCTGCGATTTCGAAAATGGTGAACTCATTATTAATTACCCTCTTTTTTCTAACCATTACAAGAACAAACCTGAACCATCACCTAAATATTCTACTCCCCCCGCAATAGGGATTCAATAATGATATATATAAAAGAAAGTGCAACTTAGTTAAAATTATGCCCCGTGTTAAACAAGAGAATATAGAGGTGAACCAAAAAAAGAAACAGAGATCAATATTGGATTTCACATCTCAGACCATGAAAACTACAACATCTGAATCATCAATACAAGAAATATCTATCAAAGTAGAAAAAAATTCTCAAGAAGTAGTAGCAAAAGAAGAAGAAGAAGAAGAGATAAAGTGTCCTATATGTGAAGAAAGTATATCTTCTATGGATATACGTGAAAGAACTGATCACGTCGATACGTGTTTGGTACGCGTAACATTTGTTGAACCACTACAACTGACCCTGACCATCAAAAAAGAAGAAGAAGAAGAAGAAGAAGAAGCATTGCCACCAACGGTAAAAACCGAACGTTCATCATCTGTATTATCCTCAATCCTGCTTAAATCATCATTATCTCAACATGAAGATCCACAAATCAAAAAGAAAAGAAAAATCGAAAATACCACCACCACCACCACCACCACCACCACCAGTACAACAACAACAGATTCAAAATTGAAATATATTAATAATGAAATAGACATTAATAAAGAACCAAAACCTATAAAACCACCAACAAGTATAAAACAAACAAATAAAAAACCCATCCCATCCTTAAAAATAATGACATTCCCCATCATTCAACAAGAAAACAACAACAACAACAAAAACAATGAAACCTATAAAGTTGCAGTTGATGCATTTTCATTTGCACCTCATGATTTAATAAATCAATATTTTTTAACTCATTTTCATGCTGATCATTATGGAGGAATTTCTAAAAAATGGGCATATGAAAGAATTTTTGGAATAAATGATTTAGATTTTACAAATGATTCTAAATATAAAAAAATCATTTATTGTACTGGTATAACTGGGAGATTATTAACTTTAAGATTTTCAATCGATCCTAGATTTATCAAACATTTGGAATTAGATACTAGGTATAAGATTAAAAGTTATATTGATAATGATGAAGAGGAAGGGGAGTTGGAGGAAGGGGAAGAAGAAGGATCAAATGATGAATCACCTGGGTTATATGTTACTCCAATGACGGCGAATCATTGTCCTGGAGCAGCGATTTTTTTATTTGAATCAATTGGAATAGATGGTAAAATTTATCGAATTTTACATTGTGGAGATTTTAGAGTGAATCGGGAGATATTGGAACATCCATTACTTCGAAAATTTAGTCTTAATAATAAGAATCAACAACAATCTACAACAACAACAACAACTTCTTCTTCTTCTCTGGAATGTGTGCTTGTTATAGATAAAGTATATTTGGATACTACGTATATGTCACCACGACATAATTTACCAAAACAAGATTTGGTATGTGATACCATGGCTAATTTATTTGAAGATTTGATCCAAGAACAACAAAAGACAGAAAATGAATCATCATCATCGTCATCGTCCTCATCGTCATTGTTTACTGATTGGTTTGGAGCATTGACACAAACTCGAATCACTGATTATTGGAACAAATCAAACGATAAGACGAAGAAAAAGAAGAAGAAGAAGAAATTTTTAATTGTAATAGGTACTTATATCATAGGAAAAGAAAACTTAGCAATTTCAATACTGAAAAGAATAAATTGTTTAATATATGTTCTGAGTATTGGTTCAAGAAGAGATAAATATGATATTTTTAAAACTTATCAAAATGAATATTTAAATCTGGTATTAACTGATAATGAATTTGGAAATGATGAAAATAATTGTATTATTCATTTAGTTCCCATGTCATTAGTTGGACAAATTGAAGAATTATCAAATTATTTCAATCATAATCGATATTATGAAGATTTTGAACGATGTATTGGATTATGTCCCACTGGTTGGAATTTCAATAAAATGAAACAACGTGATGAATCAAATGTCACACCACCCAGAAATACCACTGGTATAAGTGATTTAGAACAAACTATTGAGATTATGGAAAATAAAACTTCCTTTTGTTATATTGATGATATTTTATCACAAGTTCCAATGACTACTCCAAAAATAACCAAAAGGGGCAAACCAGATAGTTCATTATATAGATTATATAATGTTCCATATAGTGAACATTCATCATTTCGAGAATTGGCTTATTTTGTTATTTTTTATAATATTAATCAAATTATACCTACTGTTAATTGTGAACATGAAGAAAAAATTTTAAAGATGCAAAAATTTATTAAAATTTGGGAATTTGCTAGACGTGTTATTATTGATGCAAAATTTCCTAATGATGAAGAAATTAATGATGAATTAACTCAACGATTACAAAGGATTACATTAGATGATTTTTGAAAAAAAAAAAAAGGCATTAATATTCTTTAATTAATATAGGAACAGTATAGACCTAGGTATATAGTTTCATTGGGATTAAAGAAATGAGGATTTCAAAAAATAATAATACATGTTATATTATCTAAAAAATGATTTATTTATTTAGTTATTGATTGTGTTTATACATTTAAATACCTTAGTTTATCATGCCTTTGGTTTTTTCAATTTATTATAATAAACATCCAATATACTTTCACATTCAGTAGGACTAATACAATCACTCCATTGAGCTACAAAATCACCATCAGCATAAGCTGAATTGACATTAGTATCTTTAAAAGGATGACTAGCACCGATAGTTTTTGCCGGCACCACGGTAGTTTTACTTAAAATAAAAGGATGCCATTGTAAAATATGGGTCAATGCTGAATCTGGACCATATGGGAAACTAGGATATTGAATATAAAGATTATCACCCCATATATCAACTACTAATTTCCCAACATAATCATTTTTAATTAAAAATGAATTTGTTTCTATTTTTTGATTTGATTGAATCAATATAAATCTGATTGAATCAGCACGTGCTGATTTATAAGTTTTAATTATTCCATTTGGTGGGATCAATGGTTGATCTTTTAACATTATATTATTTAAAATTTCAGGTTCTAACATATATTGTTGAATATCAGTTTTCATATTCATAATTAAAGAATCTTCATCTAAAAACCAAAACCATTTAGCTTTAGGAAATGCAAACATTGCCGCTTGTAAACAATATACTCTTACCCATTTTGCTTTTTCATTATCATCTAAAAATTGTAAATTACCTAGTTTTGGTAAGAATTCTTGTGACCATCTCACATAAGTTCCATAATTTTGTAAATGAGCATAATCTACTCTATTTTGAACAATTTTAGTTAATCCATCCAATGAATATTTATTAAAATCAACAGCAGTAACAATCACTACTTCTGGATAATTTGAAGGGTTTGTAGAAGTTGATGAAGAAGGTTTAAAAATCACTTTATCTTGATTTTTAAAAAAATTCTTAGCTCGATTTAATTCCAGTTTAGAATTTTCTTCATCTTCTTTTGATTTTTGTATTATTGGATCCAGATGATCCATTGAATTTAAAGAAACAATCTTAGTTACATCAGCATTAGTTTTGGCATCTTTATAAGTTCCTTCAACAAACAAACCCTTCTCTGTCAATTGTTTCAATAATGGCGCATGCTCAATAGGTGGGTATATGAATCTTGAAGAAGTCTCTATTACTTGACGACTGGATAATGGATGAGCAGGTGGGTATTGACGATTGATGTTTCGAGCAATGGTTTTGGAATATACATATGAAGCAATGGATAATGGATTGAAGAAATACCAAATGAATAATATTACAAAGATTATGATTGGTAATTTTGTTCTTTTATTGATTCGATTGAATGTGGCAGGTAGGGGTAAGAATTGATTGTGGTTTCCACCACCACCATATTTTGGTTTAAATGTTCCTGAGCCACTACCAAACATCAGTTGTTGTTTGTTTCTATAAAGGAGGGAGTTTTTTTTTTTGCAAGGGCCAAAGGGAATGGGAAGGGTTGTCCAAGATGTGTTATAAATATTAAGGTGAGTTTGTAAAGAAGAAGACGAACAAGAATTATCCTCTGTGTCTTAAATTAGATATGATATCTAAATTTGAATTTAACAACAAACAAACAAATAAATAAACAGTTTTGATTTGAAAAGAAAAAAAAAAAGAACAGAAAATTTTTTAAAGGTGAAAGGGCCTTACTATCTTTCTCTCTCTGTCCGTCGCTTGTCTCTGCCTAGCTGTCACTGTGAGTATAAATTAGCGTAGTGTTGTCGATGAGTTTTTGTGGTACCTCAATCAAATATGCGCGCTCTGTGCGTGCGTGCGCTGCAGTGCTTTACTTTATTTCTCATTAAAGCTGAAACGACCGCTGGCGCCACTCAAATTCCGCGGTTGGTCGCTGTAGCCGAGCGATCCTCGACCTAGCATAGCAACTTTTCATTCCGCGTTCCATTTCATCATGATGCAGCACCACCGTCACCAGTCGTGGTAGTCCTAGATTACGTCACAAATGATTTTTCATGCATTTGGTTCCACACACTAACTTACTAAAACTACATTGATTCCTATACACATACACAATTACCAATCAAATAAAAACCAAGATATAACTAAAACTAAAAAATACAATAAAATTAAAATAAAAATAAAAATAAAACATTCTCTATTATCCACACTTGTACCAACTAGGCTGTATTTGATGCTGCTGTTTCTTTCTTAATTCTATCTTCAATCACTTGTAAAGCAACTTGTCTACGTCTTTCAGCAACTGAATTAGCCACACTTTTCTGGGTTTGATTGACTTGTTCTTGTCTCTTCTGTGCCCTTAAATTACTTTGTTCCACTGTCTCATCATTAAATGGAGTAACTATACCCAACAATACAGAAATTTCATAAATTTGTTGAAAAATAGGTGATAAAATAGGATGAGCAATTTGTGGGAAAAATTCAATCAATTGGAAAGTTTCTGATGCATCACCAGTTATAATTGTACTATTTTGATTATCTGGAGAATTTCCATTATTCGTATTGGTAATTGGTAATGTTGGTTCAGTACTTAATGGTTGGAAAAATCTTAAATAAAAATAAGAAACGAAAAAACTACCAATTGATGGGACTGCCGGATATAAAGATCTTGAAATTACAATTGACCAAATCACAAGTATAATAATCAATGCAAATGGAACATTTTTAACTCTAAAATTAATTAAACCTTGAAATAAAACAATATTATGTTCAGGTATTAATTGTTTAAAAACAACTAAAAAACCAAAATAATAAGAAATTCCACCACCTAAAGGTTGATCCATATTTTTACCATCTTGTCTAATTATATTTGATATAATTGCAATTATAACAGTTATTAAATTAGTTATTCCTCCAATTATAATAACAAATTTAATAACTTCTAAATATCCCCAAAATCTTTCTGAAAATTTACTACCAATCAATAATATCCCAAATGAACAAATAAATGCAAAAATACTGGTCTCGGCAAATATAGACAGTATGATCACCCAAGGATTGAATATCGTTGATCTAGGTATCAATTGGATATATGGGATGATAATATCATGAAGTTTCAGGTCTGGATGATGGGTTGTTTGTAGGGCTTGAAATGCTTGATATTTGAGTACAAGTAGAATAAATGATACTCCAGTTAATAAACCTAATAATATCTTGGATGATTTAGGTAATTTATGACCCCTTAATATACTCATATCTGGTGGGTTTGATTGATATATTGGTTATTGGGTTGTGGGTAGTTGATATAGAGAAATATTAAAGGAAAAGAAAGAAACAACAAAAGAAAAAAAATATAAAAAGAACACTTGGTTGGTTTATTACACCCTTTTTTTCTTTCCCACACTCTGTATTTGTTCTTCTTCTTCTTCTTTTGGTGCGTCTATTATGGATTGTCCTTGCAAAAACCCATGGTGGAACCTACAATCGTACCATTTGGTACCCATATCTCGTGAAATCTCTAAAAATTCTTTTGAAAACAAATGGAAAAAACTTGTATATGTATAAAATATATATATATATATGTATATATAAAAATAACAAATGTAAACAGATAGTAGTAGTAGTAATATAAAAAAATAAAAAAAAAGCTAATATAAAGTTACACTTTGAAACAACCCCCGTTTTTTTGGAAAAATATAAAAAAATTTATAAATGAACGAATAAATGAATGAATTGATGAATGGATGGATGGATGATTGATTGAAAAAAAAACAACAACAACAACAACAACCCCAAGTTTTATAAATGGAAAATACAATTTGGAATATTTTTTTTATCTATGTTATTTTTAAAACTAATAATTTTTCTTTTTCAAAATCAAACTCTGAATGGATTGGTAGAATATGCAGTTGTTGATCCAGTGGCACGAGTACTCAAATAACTCCAAGTATAAGTACTTGGTTTGTTATTACCAGTATCATTGTTACTGACATTTCTTGGTTGGAATAACCCATCAATAATAGAACCACTACCACCAATGTTAGCAAATTGATCAACGGCAATTTGACCAGAAGCAACTGCTGGAGCAACAATAATCACAACAAACAAGATCAAAATAATAAAATATAAAACACAGTATTTTCTAACCATTCTCTTTCTTAATCTGGCTTGTTTCAAAGAATAAATTGGTGGTCTAATCAATCTGGAAGGTTTCAACCAAAACAACATCATTGAATGCCATCTATCAACTAATGGAACAAACAAAATTGGCAATTGACAGAACAAAATAATATGAGCCAAGAAGAAATCACCAGCAAATTCAGACATTTCAATAGTTTTGGCAACAAATTCACGAGCTGGTTGTGTCATAGCCATCCATCCCATACCAGTATTATACCATTTACCAGTCCAGAAAGCAGTGTTGGCTTTATCATTCTTGAATTCTCTAGTTAAGAAACATAATGTCATGAATTTGAAAATCAATCTTTGAATATAAATCATAGTGGCCAATCCCAACAACATTCTGGCAAAATTGAACCCTTCAGTAACCCACATAACAATGAAAAAGATAATGTGAACAATAACTGCAACACCATGGGCAACACCAGCAATGACAGCACCAGTCTTCTTACAACATAATCCCAACATTGGTCCAGCACAACAGGCCAAGCCAACACAAACAGCCAAACAACCCATGTCAATAAGAACTGGAGCCAATGCACAAATAACAACTCTCAATGTAGAATTAACCAATTGTGGATCAGTGGAACCATTGATTTCATATGGATAACTAGTAACACCAGTTTGAGCATTAATATATGTGTAAGCAACATAAAGACCAGCAGTATAAATCAAAGTTGGCAAGAAATCAGCAAAGAAAATATTTGATCTATGAGCTCTAGCAGCATCACCAGCAGATTTTTCAGAAACATCACCAGTCAACTTACGTTTGAAACCAGTAACACGAGATCTAGAAAGTCTAACATAACCAATCCAAGAGTTTCTGTGCCATTTGGTATTACCTCTGGATAACCATCTGATGAAATCTCTGTAATCAATAAAGAAATCTTCCCAAGCAAATTGATGAGGGTTGAAAACAAATGGAGAAAACATCAATGAAGATAAAGAAGCCCAGAACCACAACAATGGTGCTTGCCAATGTGCAACAGTACCAAATAATAAAATCAACATCAATCTTGCTCCCATGTAAATAGAAGAATCAGCAAAACGTGAATACAAAATTGAAAATGGAATTCTAGAAGTAGCAAAACCTCTACCAGTGGAAATATATCTAGCACCACCAACAGTTAAATCAGTGAAAACAGATGAAGAATAAATTTGAGCAACGAAAACTTCAAACATTGGTGACAATGAAACAAAATGTCTAATGAATCTTTGGAAAGCTTTCCATACACCTCTTTCAATCAATTCTTGAACAACCAATGGAATAAAGGAAATGAAGAAAACAATGAAAATGGACAAAGTATAACGTCTAATCCAATCAACAGCTGGAGCAATATTGTAACAACCATATGGATATAAAACATCAGTAACTGGAACATCTTTATCATAAGAACACATAATAGCTTCATGTGCCAATGAATTCAAATTAGCCAAGACCAACATAAACACTTGCAAAGACAATTGAATAAACATGTTATTAATATGGAAACCTGGATGACCATAGTAGAATGACAAGAATCTATCCAATGGAAGTTGAGTACCCAAGTAGAAATATTCTCTAGAAAGCATTTGTTCTCCCATACCAGCACCAATTTTAGTTGTGAAATTCAAAATGGAACCAAAACCTAAATCTCTACCTTTACCACATTGATAGTATTCACAATGCTTAATCTTACCACCTCTCATCATAGCATTCATACCAGCATAGATATCTTCATTCAAATGTAATCCCTTTTGAGCTTTAGAAACACCACCTCTTGTCAACATAAAAGTAGCATTCAAGAAATCAGGATGACCATAATGCAATTTACCACCAATTTGAGCCAAAGTTCTAGCAAACAAAGTACCGAAAGTTTGTTCTTTACCGGCAGCAACATCACCCAAAACACCAGAATTTTCTGAGAAAATATATTCTCTAGCACCCAAAAAGGCAACAGGATCTTTCTTAGTATTGTTTTCATCGGATTTCAAGTTTGGAGCATATGGGTTAACATGTTCAACATTCAATTCTTCAAATTCAGCCAAAACAGATCTAATCTTCAAACATTCTTCCAAATAATTATCTTGATTAGCATCAATCAATTGAATATATTCACCTCTGTGGAAAATAACTGCATGATTTTGATTATCAGACTTACCATCACCCAAAATTGGATTACCAGACAATTGGACTCTGAATTTAGGACGACGTCTACCATTTTCTAACATCTCACAATGACCATCAATCAAAGAAGAGTAGACTCTTGGTTCTTCTTCTTCATTCAAAGCTGGTTCTTCATCTAAGTAAGCAATTTGTAAATCTGGGTAAGCACGTAACAAGAATTCGGCATTTTCCATTTCATCATCTTTGAATTTGGACAATCTTTGCATAGAAACCAAAAATCTAAACTTTCTTCTAGCCATTCTTTCCAAAGCTAATTCTAAACCTTCTGGATCACCACCAAAATATTGAACTAATTCAGGATTTTCAACTCTGTATAACAATTTAATAGCTCTAGCATAATTCATAAAACCAGAAACAGTTCTGTACAAGGTTTGTGATCTCAATGAAGCCCAGATTCTAGTTCTCAAAGTATATTCAGGAGCAGCTGATTTGAAACCAATACAGTAGAATGGCAAATCATCAATCTTAGACTTCAATCCATCTTCAGATAATTTTTCAGCATCTTCGGCATTTTCATAGGCAGCAGTTTCTTCGGCTAAAATCTTGGTATCTTTGACAAAACAGTCCCATTCAACTGGATGCAATTGTTTCAAATATTCCAACAAAGTAACTCTTGAAAATTGATCATCTTCTCTAATAATTTCTCTCAATGACAACAAAATCTTTTCGGAATAATGAGGAGTGAAAACAGTGAAAGTTGGCATATTATCAACTGGCAATGGTTCTGGCATTGGTGTGGCTAAAGATTGAGCAAAAAATGAGATTCTTCTTTCAGCTTCTGAGTTTCTTGGGAAAAATTCAGTTTCAAAGTTGTTATCATCTTGGGAAACAAAGAATGTTGGAGCTCTCAAAGTTCTCTTACCTTCAATTTCAGATGGGACTTGGTGATACAATAATTTTTGGACATGATCAATGGCAAGCAAATGTTCTCTGTACATTGAAATAACAATAGCATTCCAAATTTGAGAAATCAAAACCTTTGGTTTGTATTTAATTTCCATTTCAGTGGTAGCCAAAATCTTGGAGTAAATTCTCTTTGGTAATCTGGTGAAAATGTTTCTCCATGGAGTTAAAATAGAAATACCCAAGTAGAAGGAACGACCAATGGAAAAGATACAATTACAGATAATGTACCACATATAAGTATCCAAAAAGAACAATAACAAATCAACAAGGTACATCAATCCTAAAACAATTTTAGCTTGGTTACGACAAACAATATCCTTGTACCAAACTTCACCAACACATCTCATTGTCATTGTTGACAAGTTTCTAATTGGATCTCTCAAAGACAATGTCAAGAAGAAATAAGATTCAACCAACTTGGCAAGGAAAACTAAGAACCATAACAAATAAGACATCCACATGTCTAAACCAGTCAATTTAATAAAGTTAGCAGTGAAAGTTTGAGATGCAATATATCTTCTAGATCTTTTGTTCATGTATGAAGTGAATAAACCACCCAAAGGCATGATAGCAAAGAAAAGTAAAGTGGCAACAGCAATGAAGAAACCAACAATAGAAACAGCATATGCAGATTTGGAATATATCACCAATTTGGTAATCTTGAATGTATAAACAGGTGGAGCCAAGTTAAGCAAGAAAATCAAAAGCAAAAACATCATACGACGAGTCAAATGTTGAGCACCAGCCCATTCTCTAGGAACAAACATCCACTCAAAGATAGTGGCAAAAATTTGAATAAGACAAGCAAAGACACCACCAATAGCACAAGCAGCCCATCTTGAAGAAGCAAGTGGTTGTTGATTTTTGGTTTGGACATAATGTTTAGTGTACAAAGTTGGGGAGTTATAAGCAGTATACATCCAGTAGATAGTACCATGGATAATCCAAATTCTGTTAAAGTTAGTGATGAAATGTAACCAGGTTCTAATTTCTTTATAAGTTTTGAAGAAGACATTCTTCCATTCAACTTCACCTAATCTTAAGAAACGTTCTTCTTGAGGAATATCAACCAATCTGGTACCATCTTCAAACATGATTCTAGAAATACCTTCTGGATACCAAAACAATTGATTCACATCATCGTAACCAATAACTTTATTATGATCTTTTTCACGTTTGACAAATCTTCCATCATAAATTTCATAAACTTGGGATCTGATGAATCTGTAAAGTGGAGTGATGACACGGTTCAAGTAATCACCTTCTGGAACTGGTTCTTGTCTTTGTTGACACAATGGAGATTTCAAGTAATCACTAGCTGCTTTATAAATGTAACATAAACATTCTGGAGTAAAACGGACTTGATTGGCTTCACCCCATAATAACAAGTAAAGAGCAATATCTTTAACTCTTTCTTCTGGAGTCAATGTGTTCATCTTAGCTCTCCATCTGATTTCAGCAGCTTCTAATGAGTAGTCACCTTCTAATTCATTGGCAAGAGCGTCGACATCTTGACCATGTTCTTCTGCAGCTTTTCTGGCTTTTTTAGATTTCTTAGATGCCTTTCTAGCTTTTCTACCAATTTTACCTAATGTCATGTTGGCAAAACCCAAGGAATCGTCCAAATCTTGTTGAGATGAGAAAAACCACTTTCTGTAATTAGCATTGTCACCACCAATATAATCAGCATGTAAACTCAATAAAGCTTGGGCTGGAGACATACGAGAAGATCTTGAATCCAACAAAGTCATAAAGTAATCAAACATGTTTCTCATTGAATCTCTTTGGAAACCAAATTTATTAGTCAAATCAATAAAAATATCTTCAATGTGTTCAACTTTGATTGGTGCTTGTGGATCAGCAGACCAGGCAGGATATGGCAAGTTGGATGACATGTTGAATTGTGTTGGATCATATCCTTGTCCTTGACCACCATAAATTGGAGTAGATGCACCTGAAGATCTTGGGTCACCACCATAACTCATTTGGGATGGAGTATATTGAGTACCATATTGATCATAACCAGGAGTACCCGGAGTTTGACCACCATAACTGAAATCAGAAAATGCTTCTGGATCGGCATTGTAACCTTGTGAATTCATTGGCTGACCGCCATAATTGTTACCTTGATCTTGATATCCATCCATGTCATAAGGTTGTTGATGATATTGGGAGTTTGGATCGTAGTAGTCTTGTGTTCCATGTTGTTGTTGTTGTTGACCCATATCGTCATACTGTTGTTGGTAATATCCGTCACCTTGGTGTTGTGGTACACCACCCTGTTGGTTCGGGTCATAGTAATGATTGTTGTTGTTATCGTTATACGACATCTATTGCAATCAGAATGTTAGTAACTTGTGGTTAACGATTTTAAAAAAAAAAATTTGTTGATGTTGTATAATGTAGTTTGGTGTGCGTGTAGAGACACTAACACTTGAAAACTAACAAGGAAAAAAAAAGAAACTGAAGTGAAAGTGAAACTGGAATTTTTTTTTTTCTTTGGTTTGGTCTTTGAAAAATGTAGAAGTTCTGTTGATATAGGGGAATGAATAGGAAAGTTTGATTGGTAGATTGAAGATTAAAGAAAAACTCTAGCCTCTTTTTGAATCAATTTTAGTTGGTTGAAAACACTAGTCGAAGTGTCAAGGATATATCTTAGATGTGTCTAATAAATCTGAAATCTGATGTAACACTAATACAACCAAATCAAATTAGGCAAAAAAAAACAAAAAAAAACAAGAGTTAATTTTGGATTCCTTCTTCGTAAATTTTTCAATGAGAACTAGCTTTGATTAGCTAATCATGTTGATAAATAATCTCAAACCAGAAATACAATCTAACCCAAGCCCATACAATCTCAATTGTCTCTTGATAACTAGGTGTTTCAAATCGTACCAAAAATAGCAAGAATAAAAATTGCTTTTTTTTCGCACACACACACACACACTAGCTCTGCTATTTTTTCCCAGACGCATACACGCCTGTTGGTGGTCTCTTCTAAAATTAGATTCCTCTGTAAACAATTAACAATTCGAATCGATAATGAAGCATTGAAAGATAACGAATTGAAAAAAAAAGGTTGTTTGTAGTTGTGAAATCCAATCGTAAGATCCAGCCAAAAAAAATTATGGCTAGATAACTGATCAGGCTATCAAACGAAAAAAAAAATGCACGAGTTGAGGCCATGGGTTGATCTGCCAAGTAAGAATGTATATTGATTTCATTCTCTTTGCTTTGAGTTGTATTTTCAGAAAGACTGGGTGATCTGGTTGTAATTGGGTGATTGAGATGGTTTGCTGTTGGTTGGTTGCTGTTAAATTCCTTGTCACAGTCTGTTTCTTTGTTTCTTTCCTCTTGAACATCAACAATAAATAAATAAATGGGAATAATAAAAAAATACATACCTTTATGAATCAATCTTAGTTCAAATCTCTTTGTATAAATGACAATGAAGCGAATGTGAAAGGATCAATTTAATGAAAGATGTTGAATGGTAGGGTGAATAGATGTTGATAATAACGACGTTTGGTTGTAAAAAAAAAAAGAAGAATAAGAAAAAAGCAAAAGAAGAGCAGAAGAAAAATATAAAATATAATTTGAAAATAAAATCAAATCTAATCAACAGACGATGATTGTGTCTTGCTCCCCCTATACAATAAATTATGTATGCAAAAAAAGTTTAACCAATGTTTAAATTAAAACTGGTGGTATATTCTGTTTAACATGTCTAACTTTACATGAAAGATAACTGCATGAAAAAAAAAAGATGTACATGTGCGTGCAAGAGTGCAAGACAACCACAAAGAGAAAGAAAAGAAACAAATTTAGCAAATTATTGATTTTGTATCTCACGGATTTACTTCATTGGGACTCAACTTGCAAATTATTTTACAGGTTATCACTTTGCCTCCTTAAATTTATGCAGGATTCTATTTTTGCACATTCTGCACGAACACGACTTTCCAAAATTTAAAGCAAAAGAAAAAAAAAAGCGTTCCATTTATTTTTTCTCGCGACCGTGTTCTGTTTCATGCACTAGCTTATCCTTTATCTCTCGGGCGGAAGTGGCGGTGGCAGTGGTGGTGGTGATGCTGATAAGTGGTACGCACAGTAGGAAAAAAAAAGTAGAATTTCAAGACAATCATTTTCCATGATAAATGGATATTATTTTATAAAGGGTTTTTGTTGATTGGCGTCTTAAAACAAGCAAAATATGTATGAATAACCTGATAACCATGTATTATACCTTGCAGGGACCCCGTGAGATCCAGAGACGACGTGAAATGTCAAACAACTCCCTGTACTTTTATTGTTTTTATTTTTCAGAATTAGAGGCGGCCATTACACGTAGGAGATAATTAATGGTCCATGGCAGCGTTCCGGGCCACAGCAAAAGATTTTGAAAGGATTGCTCTGTTCACCATCTTTCGGCTGTTTGCTTGATACCTGAAAAAACGCAAAATTAATCCCTCGAGAAAGTCTTCCCTTACTTTACAACCGAATTTTTGTAGGACGCGTACATAACACAAAATTTTTCAGTGAACAATTAAAAGCAAACGGGATTTGATCTAAGGGGTGGCGAATAGATCCACTGCTCAAAGTATCCCGAGTTGACTGATTAAAAAGACTACATCTACTCTATCTGACTTAAGAAGTCTGTAAACCCACTTGATACGCACACACAATTGATCTTCTGAAAAAAAAAATAGAAATAAAAAATCCTTCTATTTTTATCAAACAGCAACATGGTTATTAATAGAAAGAAAAATATTCGTTCATAAGCCTGGTTTATCAAAAAAAGCGTCACAGGATCAAACGTTTGTGACCTCCAAAATGAAAATTCTCTCTCAACAACGCATCTCGTGCCTGGTCGTGTATACCCTTTCAATTCCAATTTGGTTACTTTTAATTCTTTTTTTTTTTTTTTTTAGGTGGAATGCCGTTGCGATGACAACATTTTTAGTCTTGAACTGGATCAATCGGATTTTCTCTTTTCTTTTTTTTCTTTTTTTTTCTTGTTCTTGCAATTACACTTCCGAATTGGGACAGGTGCAAAAAATTATACTCATAGATGAAGAAGGTTCCATAGGATCAATACAGTGATGGATGTAAGCGTAATACAGCTTAGAATAAGATAGTGTTGGTGTAATTGTAGATAATTCTCTAAGGATTTGTTACAAATGATTGAATTTGTTGATATTTATACATTCCAACTTTTTTGCATTTTTTTGGTTAAATTGTGAATGCAAAAAAATCTTGAGAGCATACTTCTACTTAGTTCTAACTGTAAAATCCAAGTCTTTATGTATATTTTTAATTCTTTTTTTTTACTTTGATGCACATTCATGTCCACATAATTAAGAACCTAAATAAATAAATAAGCAATACTTTCTACTAGTACTAAATAAATAACAACAATAGACTATTCATTCCAACCTAATGTTTGTAATTCGGATCTAATTTCGTCTTCTTTAGATATCTTTATCACTTGTGTGTTTTCTAATGTATCTCCTGATGCTTGTTTCATCTTCAATTGTTCAATAGCTCTTAATTTCTTTAATAACGATCTAATTTTCTTCTCTTCCAACGATGCAACACCACCAATTACACCAGCAGATGGTGCAGGCAGAGAACCACGTTTATCATCCTCAGCAACAGGTTGAGGTGGAGGAGGAGAAGAAGAAGAAGCGGAAACAGCAGAAGGAGCCGGGGACTCGCTCTTTTCTTGGGTTTGTTTCTTAGCTTCTCTCTTCTTTCTATTTTTGGCTGCTGCTTTACTCTCTTTTTCTACTGGTGGAGCAGCACCAACAACTGTTCTAACTCTAGGTGTTCTTGACAACCCAGGGGGTGGTGGTGTTCCACCATTACTTCTCATGTTATTCTGTAATTCCCTTTGATGCAATGAAGATGCCGCAGTGTTTCCTCCAGATCCCCTTGCATGAGGTGGACGATACGCACCTGCTGGTTTAGTAGCAGCAGCAGTTGCCAAAGCTTCACGTTTTGCCAAAAATTCTTTGGTTGATTCATGTGCTTCTGGAGCAGGTTCTAAAGTTCTAATTGGAGGGAAACAATCTAATGGTTGTGGTTTCCAACCAATTGAATATAATTCAGGAAATTCTTGCAAAAAGATTAATTTCCCACTTGCATGCCAAACCTTACATCCATTATCAACTCTTAATCTAGGTGATGTTGTAGCGGTCAATATAAATCTACCACATGGTGACCATTCACAAACAGAAGTATTGGAAGCTTCAAAAGTAACAACTTTGTTAAACTTATTTTGACGATCATATACATCAACAGTACCTTGTAAATTACCAAACCCAGCAACAAGTACAAATTTCGCATGTGGTGAATACAAAATGGTATTTCTTGGAGCAGTTGGTAATGAATGGATGGCATTACCTCTTGAATCGAAAAACGTGGTCTCTGATGGCATATAACCATAACTGACAGCAAACTCACGAGCAGTTGGTGACCATGTAATATCATGTATAGGACCTTCTCTAGTTAAATCAATTCTTGAATCATAAGATCCGGCAATCCCCATCAAATAAAGATTCGTCTCACCATAATACGATTTGTTGGTGGTATCATGATCAGTAGAAGCCAACGCTAATAATGCAGTTCCCAAGGTATTCCATTTCAATTGACATTTCTCAGCTTTAAAGAAATTTTTAGAACAGATTGGTTGACTGAAATTAGGAATGTTATAAATTGATACATTGGCTGGTTTACCACTTTTCTCAGGGATGAAAATAGCAACACTTGGATTCTTACCTGGAGAAATCTGGAAAGCTTGTAAAGTAGCTTTCGGATCTTCTAATTTATACTTGTATGAAGGTTGATTTATATTCACAACTGATCCAGAATTAGCATCAAGTTCGAAAAAATGTATCTCCCTTTGATTTATATTGCTTCTTGCAAAAATGTTCTCTTCGGAAGTAAATTGAGGTTTCCATCCATTTTGATGCTTGGCACTCCATTCCGCAATTATCGTCTTGGTTTTGACATTGAAGATCTTTAAATTATTGTTCCACGTCCCATTTTCCTTGTTTAATTGGATCGGTTTACACCAAAGACATAAATATGTACCCTCTGGGGAAAAATAAATGTCAAACACTTCAGGTATTTCAATACGATGATATAATTTCGCTTCAGTTGAAGTATCTAATATAACAACTTCGTTTGGTTGGGTATAAGCAAAATATTCACCATTGCTTGAATACAAGGCACAACGACATTCTGCACTTGCCTTCGGGGAAGGAGTTATATCTTTGAAATCTTGTATTAACTCCACGGATCTCGGAAGACGACCTAATGCGATTGGGTTGTTAGTAGGCATTACTTGATAACAAAATATCAAAAATAATTTGATGATAATGAATGATACATACAAAATATTTCAGTAGTTTTGGACATTTTTGATTAACTTTTGTTGAATGTTTTCCTTTAAAACCAAACTTTTTAGACGATTGATAATTGATTTAAATTCAAAAGGTGGGAATCTGATTCTCTTCAATGTATGTTTTCGAAAACTTTTCTAGTAACAAGAATTGGAAATCCGAAAAACCAAAAAAAAAAAAAAAGAAAACTGAAGAAAGCAAAAAAAAAAATTTCGTTGAAAAAGAGTTTGTTTGTTGTAATATTATACTTTGGCTGCTGGTTACATCAAAAAATGCCGAGATTGAAACTTTGTTTTTTTTGCTGTCGAACCCGTCGATTTGGTGCGGTTGTTTGGTGCGACCATGTTCGCCCCGCCCGGTCCGCCTGGGCCACGACTTGGCCCCATTTGTTGCTACTGTTCTCTTTTTTTTTTTTTGCTACAACGCCACCGTGCGAGATAACTGAACCGATCCAATATCAGTTGGTATGTTTGATCAACAATTTCGTTTCTCCAATACTATCATATAAAAAATGTTCTATACAACAATAATTTTAAAAAAATGCCTTAGTACTTACTATGCCTTACCTTTTTATAAAAATCTAACCTGAACTTTTCTTTTTTTTTGTTATAACTCTAACCCTTTTTAACTTCACCGAAATTAAGATGACCTGTTTCTTCGGCATGCTTTGAAGCACCCATTTCTCCAACTAATACCAGATAACAATCTAAACATCTCACTCTAAATGTAGTTGTATTTGTTGAATAATCTTTGCTTTGCAACAATTTACATAGCTTTTGGCTAGCAGCTAAAATATCCTCTTCATGAGTATCTTTTATTGACCAAGAAGCAACGTCACTCGCCTTGTTATCCAACGACAATTCACCATTCATACCTAATACATCATAATGGATACCACTATAAATCAATATAATAAAATTCTCTGGTGAATTTTTTTCATTTTCAAAACGAATAAAATTTCCCAGTTCGATATCAATGCAAACAATTCTCACATTAAACCAATCAGCAAGTATTCCCAACTCTATAGCTCCTCCCCAACTGTCCTTCTTTTGAATCCATTCACAATATTCTTCTCTCGGCCTTCCCAAAATCAAATCTGAATATAGTTCTGGATTTCTTTGTATATAATCAACAACAACTTTCCGTAATTCTTCAGGAGGTGAAATATTCTTATAGGAATCATGACCTGATATGGCATATGAAATGGAATTAAACAAACATGAATTATCATCAGGTATGTTTCGAAGTATCAAATATTTACTTAATGGTTCAATGAATACAGACGGTATATCCTCACGTAAATTTGGTTTCTTTTCCAGAGGTTGACACGCCAATGGAGCTTCCGAAACAGATTTTCGTTTGGAAGATGTAAATTCAATCAATAACTGATCACCATCTTTAATGTTTTTATCATTTAAAGTTGTCTCTGAGCCACATGATAAATCAATTGGTTTTGGAGGGAATCCCAATTTGATTGTGGAGACGGCCTCAGAAGTATTTGGATGTAGCGCCGTATTTTGTTGAATGTCTGTTAGGAAATCTTTGAATAGTTCATTAGAACCAGTTAGCTTTATAGTAGATATACCATGGGTTGATTTTAGTTTTAACCTCATTTTGCAATTAATGATGGTTGAGTGTGTGTATATGTGTAAGGGGAAGTATTTCTCAAAAATGTTGGGTTAAAGACTCGGAATAAGACGCTCTATTGTCACGTTGCTAAAACTAAAAATCAGGGTTAACCAGAAAAAAAAAAAAAAAGAATAGTACCACCAACTCACCACGGAAGACAAAAAAAAAAAATAAAAATTTGACACGACTAGGAACCAGTTTGTTACTAATGGTGTACAAAGTGGTTTTCTATTGGCTATGTAAAACTGCAAATTTTACCGAAATTGATCAACGATTATCTGTGCTTATATAAAATACTATACTACATACTTAAGTGTTTACAGAGCTTTTACTTCCACGTCTTTTACATTTTGCAATGAAAAATTCTTCATTTTAGATGAGCATAGGGTGTTTGTGCATGAGAATTGTGTGGGGGAGTAGTAAGTCTCAATCCTCCCCCCACAGCAAAGCTAAATCATTGTGACATACTATCATGTAAGAATAGGAATAAGCATTTCCTTGCTCTGATACCTCCCCCACATCTCTCACCCATGGAAATATACATCGACATGACATATTACAGAAACGGTATAACAGATCTATCCACTCACACGACATTATACCTCTTATATTCTGTACCAAACTAAAACCACTTCTATTAAAACAGACTGTACAAATCGTATAAAACCCTTCTGTAAATTATAAAATCGATAAAATAGAACCTAAATTAAAAAACAAACCCTCTCTAATCAGTCATCATCACCTCTCCTTGACCCTTCACTACAGCCTCTTGTTCCAATTTTTGTTGTTCTTGTTGGAATTCTTCAGAAGGTACCCCCGTTATTATAGCATCCAAGTTATCCTTCTTTTGATTTATCAATTTTTCATATTCTTCTTTATTTTCTTGTTTATAAGCTTCCAATTGTTTATATTTTTCAACACTAGCTGTAAATTTTTCCATATTTACTCCAGCAGCAGCTTCTGCTTCCAAGGGAGTATATGGTCTTTCTTTTAATAACTTTGCTCTTCTCTTATGCACTTTCCCTCTTCCATGACGATCTAAACTTATTTGATTCTCAAAATATTTGGCACATTCTATACAATAATATTGTCCTAATCCTGGTTTTAATTCATCTAATGGTTGATTCTTCAATTTGATTATTGAATCGGGATTTGACAAGTCTGAATATATAAGATCTAGATCCCTTGTTCTTCTTTTCGTTTTATATCTTTTAACACTATATCTACCCATCTTTAATACCTATTATATTACTCCTTGGTGTGTGATTGTTTAGTGATTTGTCTTGTCTGAGATGCGATGAGCATTTCTAGAAAGTACTGTATACTTCCCTCTGGTATCATTAGCGACATTCGGACATTTTGTAAAAACAAAAAAAGTCGCTGAACAGGGTTACAGCCCTAACCCAATACGCAAAAAAAACCATTGATTGTATACACTCCTTGAAACATTACTAAGCACTTCCACACTTAACTCTCGCACAACGGATGCCTGCGAACATAGAGGAAAAAATTCAAATTTCGAGAATTTACAATACCTCTTTTCAGTTTATTCAACCAAAGTAAAGAAGGTATGTTGAAACGACCTACCCATTAAATGTTGATAGATATATTGAGAGGGAATTATTTTTTGTTGAAGAGAAAACACACACTTCCCCCACTGTGTGTACAAGCATGGAAATGAAACTAAAGGAAATGAAAGCAATTTAATGAAAATTTTTTTAATGTTGATTTGTAATCAATGGGGAATATTGAATACATGACTATTGCCACCTATTCTGCATGGAGTATATAAAGGACTTTTATTTTTCCCGATAAAAATATATCTTGACCAAAGTATTTTTTATTTATAAGACAATAATACTAACATTTTTCCTTTTTAAAGACAAAATGGCTAGAAGACCAGCTAGATGTTACAGATACTGTAAAAACAAACCATACCCAAAATCTAGATACAATAGAGCTGTCCCAGACGCTAAGATCAGAATCTACGATTTAGGTAGAAAGAAGGCCACAGTTGATGAATTCCCATTATGTATCCATTTAGTTTCTAACGAATTGGAACAATTATCATCCGAAGCTTTGGAAGCTGCCCGTATTTGTGCTAACAAATACATCACCAAAGTTTCTGGTAGAGATTCATTCCATTTGAGAGTTAGAGTCCACCCATTCCACGTTTTACGTATCAATAAAATGTTGTCATGTGCCGGTGCCGATAGATTGCAACAAGGTATGAGAGGTGCTTGGGGTAAACCACATGGTTTAGCTGCCAGAGTTTCTATTGGTCAAATTATTATGTCTGCTAGAACTAAAGATTCCAACAAAGATGTTGTCATTGAAGGTTTAAGAAGAGCTAGATACAAGTTCCCAGGTCAACAAAAGATTATTATTTCTAAGAAATGGGGTTTCACTCCATTGAACAGAGACGAATATATCGCTAAGAAAACCAACGGTGAAGTCATTGATGATGGTGCTTACGTTAAATTCTTGTCAAGAAAAGGTAACTTGGAAGCTAACTTGAAACAATTTCCAGACTTCCAATACTCTGCTTAAATTTAATATTAGTAGTAGTGTTTTATATGTATAACTTTTTCTGTTTAATATAAAAAGGAATAATTTGAAATGAAATCCTAGTAGAAAGTCATCATATTTCCATAAATGGAATTCTCAGTTAGTCAGATATTTCAACTACAAAAGCGTTGTAGATAGGTTTTGTTGCGTATTTAAATTAGTATGGTGGAGGAACGAGGGACTTTTCACATGCAATACACACTCCGACTATTCTCGAAAAAAAAAAGCAGCCTCTAGAGATTTTCCACCAAGATGTGCCTCTCTAACTATAAATATATAGATTAGAGAATTCCCTTTCTTTAAACCTGGGTATCCTAAATTTTGTTTCTTTGGCTCCTTTTATTCTTTTAATTTTTAACTTTGATAACGGGTCGTGGCTGCAAATCAATTCAACTTGATTCTTCGTTTAGAAAATAATTTTTCTATTCTTCCCTCCCCCCCACATCCACATCCACATCCATCGTCATCTAAGCAACAATTCCTTGTTGTGAAACTAGAGTATCTTTAACATAACCAACTACTACTACCACTACTAATACTATGAATATGGAAATCAATGAATCCAACACAAGAGATATATTGGATGATCACGAATTTTGGAACAACGTGACTGAACTTACTTCCCCCACATCCGATACCGCCTTTGACCCCGTGCAACAAGAAGAATTAGCCCAATTACAAAGACTACATCAACAACTGCTACTACAACTTGAAGAAGAACAAGAGTTGGAAAAGGGAAAATCACCGAAATGTTATGTCAAGGCTTTAGTATTTATTGGGTATTGTATTTCAACAATATTTTTCTCCATTCATTTATGGATCCAATATTTTTTCATCAAGTATACTTATGATAGTCAAACTGCAGTGAATACGTTGAATTATGTGACTGCTGCTCAAGAAAAGGCAATTGATGAGTATATGATTAGAAAACGAACGAATCGAGATTAGTATCAAGAAATGGAAGAGGGATGTAATATTTGTTTACTGGCCACAGTTGTGATGATGAAATGTTTCACGACAGACTTGATTTGTGGGGTGGTGGTGGTGTATATTTGGCAGGAAAGTGGTTAGATGATTAGAAAAAAGGAAAATTGTTTAGTACATCTTTGTTTAATATTTTCGGTGTAGTTTTTATTTAATTGAGAGAAATGTTTTTTTTTTTATTTCATATTGTATGGATTGGTAAGTTTCTTCCTTGTTTGGGTATTATGCAATTGATACTATATAACAATACTCGTTCTTGACTGAGGTACTATTGTATTTCAACAAGTAATTGAACATTTATTTTTTGGGTAAAGAGGAGGGGGGGCAATTTTCCATAGCTTGGCAGTTACGACCAATATCAGCCGTGTGTAGATAATAGACTGCAAAAAAAAAGAATATAATAATAATACTACTTAGTGTAACTATGGAACCTCTATTTGTTTTAGAAACAGTAGAATAACAGTACATTAACAGAGAATACGCAAGATAGATGAGTGAAAGAGTGGTAATTTTGTATGTGTGTGTATATATTTGGTAATATATTATACTATTTTTAGTTTTTACAAATATCGCGATTAAGATTTTAGTAATGTAATATTATTACAATGTGTGTAAGTTCTCTTTTCGTCTGGGTGTGTAAAACACGTTGAAAGATTTTCCCTGTTGCTTGTTTGTTTAATTGTGTGTTGCTGCTTGAAAATGCGCGTCCCTCCGTCACATTAACAGACAGTGTGTTGTTCTCAAACGTGGACCAGCGCCGACCATTCCTAAATACACCAACAAAAAAAAAATATTTTCAACTCTGGCTTACTTTTTCTTTTCCTTTTCCTCTTTGAACTCTAGATTTACAAAGATCTTTATTAACTAAAATGTCCTTTTCAAACAAAGAAGACCCAAAAACTTTAGTCTTATTCGATGTTGACGGTACTTTAACCCCAGCTAGATTGACAATCTCCGAAGAAATGAAAAAAACATTGGAAAAATTGCGTAAAAAGGTTGTTATTGGTTTTGTTGGTGGTTCTGATTTATCCAAACAAGTTGAACAATTGGGTCCAAATGTCTTGCATGACTTTGACTATTGTTTCAGTGAAAATGGGTTGACTGCTTACAAATTAGGTAAAGAATTAGCTTCCCAATCTTTCATTAATTGGATCGGTAATGAAAAATACAATAAATTGGTCATTTTCATCTTGAAATATTTGGCAGATCTTGACCTCCCAATTAGAAGAGGTACTTTTATTGAATTCAGAAACGGTATGATCAATGTTTCACCAGTTGGTAGAAATGCTTCCACTGATGAAAGAAACGCTTATGAAAAATACGATTTAGAACATAATATTAGATCTAAGATGGTAGAAGCTTTGAAAAAGGAATTTGCAGATTTCGGTTTGACTTATTCTATCGGTGGTCAAATTTCTTTTGATGTTTTCCCAACCGGTTGGGATAAAACTTATTGTTTACAACACGTTGAAGATGAACATTTTAAGAATATTCATTTCTTTGGTGATAAATCTTACAAAGGTGGTAACGATTACGAAATTTATAACGACCCAAGAACCATTGGTCATGCTGTCAACTCTCCAGATGACACCATTAGAATTTTAAACGAACTTTTTAAATTACAATAGATTAAATAGAGCATAAAACGTTAGATATATACAATCAAATAAGATTAGTTGTTTCTTTCTTTCCGCAGCCCTGGCTATTACTTCTTCTTGTAATAAATAATTGAAGCGTCATTGCCTGCCATTATCACTTGATCAACAGTGTTTTTCGATATTTTCAAATCATTCAACAACAGTAATCTTTTGGTGTTTACATCAGTCAAATTTTCAACTAATTTTAATTTGTCCTTACCATCTTGAGGTTCAATCAATTTTGGTAATTTTGTTGGTTTGCATGATTTGCTTTTCTTCCCATTACCATATTGTCCACGCTCATTTTCACCAACTACATAGACATCTTTGTTCTGACCAATATTGTCCAACGTTATAAATAAATGCTTATTACCAGCACTAATATCCTTGACCCTAATTGGTGTGACTGCTTGCAACGATTCATCGTATTCACTTAACCCAGTCAATGTCTTGATGATTTCTGGAAAACAAGCAACTTGCATGTATCTACCACCTCCTAATTGACCATTAATACCATTACCGAAGGATATTATTATATCTTTATCTAAATAATTCAATAAAGCATATGATGTTTCTTCACCTGCGGCAACTTTTTTAACTTGAATGTAATCCTCCTTGGCAAGAGGAAGTGTGTTTCTCAACACTCTTTTAAGATCCGATTTAGCAAATGCAACGTTTGGAATTGGCATCAATTTAGTAGTATTCAAATCCCCACATTCTCCACTGGTATTGTCTCCCCATGTCCAAATATTTCCATAATCGTCTGATACAACATTGAAATATTTACCACTGGCAATGGAATCAAATACACGAGGGACAGCTATTTTGCCATTTGCAGTTTGGACAATTCTATTATTCAATAACGTAATATCAATTGGTTCATTGATTGGAATATCTTTCTTTTCATAAGGTGAATATGTTGGTCCATATTGACCACGATTGACAGGTTTACTAGAAGAATTGATAATCAATATTTTCCCAACTTTATCTAATAATAATAAATGATCAGTACCAGAAGACAACTGTTTAATATTCTTAACATCCAATTTATTGTAAGTTTGAGTTTTTAAAAGTCCAAACCAGTCTCTTCTTTGAAGAGGAATAAATTCAGAATTGGATTGAACTCGTGGGGTGTAAATAACTTCACCTTTATTTGTTAAAAAATAAAAGTAATCTTTCGTAGGGGTAACTTTCTCAATGCTATAAGGGATATTAACCAAACGGGCATCTGACCAACCTCTTTTCCATTCATATACTTTGCCTTTATCTGTAACTGCAATTAAATGCCCCGCTTCAACAAAGGCATCTTTCAAGTACATGTTATTGAATGCAGGGATACGTAAAGGAATTTTGCAATTGTCACCAAAAATATAAACACCACTGATTTGTTTTGAGTCTTGAATTTGATTCAAATTTTCATCACTTAATTCTTTAGTTAATTTTTCCAACATATATTTAGTACTTTTCACATTCTTATCAATAGATTTAATCCCTTCTTCATTCAAATCTCCATAATTGTAATTCATCAATAATCTATTCTTCAAAGATTCATAATTCATGAAAATTTGATGAGCTGAAATAAGACCAACCAAAGCAACAAATCCAACACCTACAGCTTTCATTTTCTCATTGAACCCTTGACGAGATTGTTCCTTTTGTTGAAATGATTCAAATTCCTTATGTATTTTTTTCATCTCATCTCGATATTCAGCCGTACCTGGTTTCAATTTGAGTAACCTAGGATCATTTTCAATAATAGCATTTACATCAAGAGGCTCTTCATGAATATAATTTAACTGAGGTTGGTTTTCTTGAGTTGGTTTTTTTGAATCTGTTTTGTTGTTGTTATCTAATTTATCCAATGAATCAAAATTATAACCAAAATTGTAATCTGTTTTACGTTTGTTGAATTCTTCAATGTTGGTGTATTTGTTCTTTGAGGATTTATATCTCAAGGAAATGCAATATTTAGGTAGAACACGAGGGATCCTTTTAATACTTACTATCATTGTTGGCAATTGTGATGACTTTGACTAATTGCAAGTTCATAATTGGATCAAGGATTTTTTTTTTTTTTTTTGGCTGCGCTTTTTCATTTTGTAAGGGTCGCTGTCGGTGGAAGCAAATTCTCCGCAATTCTGATAACTGGTTCACGTGATATGCCAAGTATCACTTCATAACATCAAAGGATCATTTTCTGAGCAGCTTATTTACAACACATATCTGGAAGCATGGACCACTGGGATCGATTCTTCAGAAGTTACACTATTTAAAAAAATCTTTTTACATGCAATAATTATATAAACTTTTCTTTTGGTATTTATTAGAACAAAAAATCAAAACGTTTTAACTATACAATATAAAAATAAAAACCAAGATATAAGGATTAATTAAAAAAAAATAACATTCCCAAATGAAATTAAAGGAACATTATTCTCAAACCACATAGAAGGATATAATGTATGCGTTTCGAGATAGAACTGAATGAATTGGTGACGTGGGGAAAAACTTTGGAAAAAGTTGGAAAAAAAGAACTAAAGGTATTATGAGAATCAATAAATTAAAAAAGAGTGTATGCAGTGAAATGTGTTATCGATGGGTTAGTTTAAACCTAAGCGGAAGGATCTCCATATAATCCCCAATGTTGTTCAACATCATATGCACCAGGATCTTTCCAATAATCATTGAACACAGTGAACATAATAACATTATAGGAAAGTGATTTGTTAATTGATTTCACTGCAGCTACTTGATTAGCAACAGATGGAACACATTGACCATAAGTATCCCCTTGTGTTGGCCAACCAGTTTCAGTAATCAAAACTTCTTTTGTTGTTCCACAAACACTTTGTAAACTAGCAATTTGTTGTAATAACCATGGACCAGAATTACTTGGCAATACACCACCATCCCAATAAGGATGAGAATTGACAGCAAGATAATCTGACATTTCACACAATTGTGGATTAGCTTTATATGCAACCAAAGTATCAACAGTAACTATAGGACCAGTATAACCTTGTTCTGTCAAGTACAGTCTAGACGTATCGACCGCTGATTGCACTTGATCGACAGTCGCAGCACCAGCATTGACTCTTTCATTACCAATAGCAATCGTATGCACGACATCCCAACCTCTAGAACTGCCCGTCACGGCACTCACGATATCTTGCAATTCACTGGTTGGAGAATCAATATTCCATACACCCAAGAACAATGTTTGATCTGAGTTAAGGTTAGCCAATACATTTTCAATTCCTGAACAATCAGTACCATATAATCTAATGACTTTATAATCTGTTAATAATGATAAATCACTGGCAACTTGAGAAGCACTCTTACATCCATCTGATTTGGTATATGGAGAATAAGTTATACCCATTGCACCAGCTGCAGCAGTAGCACCAGCAGAACTACCACCATTGACAGCAGTTGCAGTTTCTGTATTAATAGTACCAGTATATTTTCCTGGTGAACCACCTTGGTATGTGGTACCTAAAGTACCTGTAGTACCGGTTCCAACTGAACTACTAGCACTAGCGCCCGAACCAAAAATTCGGACAGTAGTTGATAAAGTAGATGCAGATGCGGCAGAAGCTTTGGTTGTAGTTGTTTTGGAATTACCAAATAAAAATGCAAATAAATCTTCACCAGTGTAATCATCTTCAGAATCGGAAGTTGTAGCTTCTGGAGTAACAACAGAAGTGTAAACTTGTTGACTTGTTACAAGAACTGGAGTGGCAGTGGTAGCAGCAGCAGCAGCAGCAGCAGTAGTAGCAGCAACAACTGCTTGAGCAGTAGTTTTTGAGGAGCTACCGAATAAATTTTTGAATAAGTTTCCAAAAAGACTACCAGAAGAAGTAGTAGTAGCAGCAGCAGCAGCAGTTGTAGCAACGGCTGCGGCAGTAGTTTGAGCAGCAACAGTAGTGGCGGCAACAACTGTAGTAGTCAGATCATCTCCGAATAAATTTGCCCAAAATCCTTTGGTTGATGTTGTTGCAACTGCGGCAGCAGCTGGTGTGGTCACAGCTACCGCGGCAGCAGTAGTCACAGCAGCAGCAGCAGCAGCAGTTGTGGTACTATCCAAGCCAAGTAAATCTGCAAGAAAACCTCTTTTGACGGGGGCTGCATCCGTCATACTTGCAATGGCAAGTGACACTAAGATATATTCCAACTTCATGATTAGAAAATGTCTAGTGGGAATTTGTTAAATAATGATGTTGGAGTTAAGATAAAAAAAAAAAATGAAAGTATAATTAAGCTAGGAGGTATGAAATGGTATTCACTATAATGAACGAAGGTATCTTAATCACTGGTGGTAGATATTGATTCAGTAAAGGATTGATGAAACGTACTTGAAAAAAAAGCCTAAAAAAGAGAAAAAAAATATATATAACAATGTTAAAGAAGAATTCCCAAAAGTTTTATATTCCGTCGTCTTTCATAACCTATAGCCCCCCTTTGGGAGGAGAGAAAACTTTTTCTCATCATTTAAAGGCCTATTGATTTGCCGGAAGATAGAACAAATGATATTAAGCCTGATGATTTTAACATTAATTTATTTCCTAATTAGTATTTGCAACTTTGGTTGTATGCAGGACACAGGACATCACTTAACCTAATTGGGAAATATAGAAATTCTATTGAGTTTGCGGGCCGTTAATATTTTTCCATTCTTTTTCACTTCTGGATTCCCTTTGGTTCACAAAAGAACAAAGGAAAATTGATCCAAGGGTCGTATAAGGTATGTTGAATACCCGATGCATTATCATTAGAGATGTTTGATTTTTTATACCCATATCCGAACGTGTATCAAGAACGATGTTTGTCTGAGTTTACAAACTACCATTTCTCAGCTCGGTTTGTAAATCTCTTGGAACCGACATACTCCACTCCTCTTTTTGAAAAACAGGGCTCGGCAGTGGACGAGGATCAACTATTCTCTGGTGTAGTTTTAGCCATCAAATTCTTGGGCAATCTTTGAAATTTTTTTTTTACTAGAATTGGTAGGCCAAGAGACCTAAGCCATACTCGCGTCTCGATACCGCATTTTCCCTGCGATTCGTGATTCTGCGATACGATGTCACACACACGAAGTGGGGCAAGTCATAAACCCGCTCCAGTGACTTAGGATTGGGTGCATAACGAGTATTCGGATTGAGGAAATATTTGAGTCGCAGGTGACAACTATACCCTCATAAAGATCAGGTGCATTGCTTATACAACCCCACTTTATTGTCTCGGTTTATTTGCAGTTTTCGGAATATCTACATGAAAAGTAGGGTTATGAATAACTAGATTGATATCAATTAAATTACACACATTTCCCTTATTCACCTAAAGTATTTCACTATATAATAGAAGGATACCAACATTATAATAACACAAAGCCAAAACAACCATTTATCTTGCTTTGCCCTTCTTTCAACACTTCGTATGGTTCCTTGACTTACCCCCAAGGTAATTAAACTTTCTTCAAACTTTTGTTGCACTTTTCTCAATATTTCATTTTGCTCCACAATGTCTTCAAATGCCCGTTGTCCCATTTCTAGAATATGGTCCAATTGTTCAGAACCTCGTTCAAGTGAATTCTTCTCATGGTATAATCCTTCTCTATATGACATAGTAGATTGATCTTGTTGTTGCAGTTGAGCTGAATTTGGGTCATATGGATTATCTGAAGGTAATGATTGTGCAGTTGCATGCCTCCTGCCTAACAATTCCTGTTTGTTGGATTCTTGAAGATGGACATCACGTTGTTTTTTCAAACTATCAAATTTAGATGTGAATTCAGATAAATCTTGGTTGAATTTAGTTAATCTACTCTCATGTTTAGTGGAAGAAGAGTCAGTTGTATTCTTGTCCAATAAATCTCCATACTCTTTAATCGTCTTTTTGAACGCTGTTAATGATGTAGTGATGGCACCTTGCAATGACAAAGGAGAAGTTGACAAATTCTTTTCAAATTCTGCTAAATCCTTTGTTATGGTTTGAGTTTGTTTCACTCCGTGGTTGTATATGGAATTCATTGATAGATGAAGGATATGTTGGGGATTTTTTTGATGCGTTGGTCGAATCACGATTTGTTTTTTTTTTTTTCTTGTCCATTTTGTTATTATCAACAAAATTAAAGAAGTCTGTTTCTACGATTTCGTGTGAGATCCTTTTTCTGTGCCTTTTACAGAAATAACCTGATTACATTTATCGACAATAAACTATTTATCTATTTCTCACATACCGATCTATCTACTGCTTTGGTTGAATTTTCTTTTAAAAATAAAATCTGACAAATGTTAACAACAAAGCCAAAGTACCAGTACTTACCCCCATCAACCATTGCAACACTTGAGTCTTTACCGTTTTAATCTGCATTTTCATATTCGAGACCTCTTCATCGATTCTACTGTACGTATCTTCAATTCTCAGTTCATGTTGTGAACTTTCTTCTCTAATTCTCCCCTTTTCTAAATTCAAATCTAATCTCACACTAGCTTGGTTTTTGGTTATTTCTTCTTTTAATCGATTCTTTAAATTCGTCAAATCGGTACGTAACTTCTCTTGCTCCTTTTTCAAACTAGTAAACTCAGATTTATCCATGGTTTGTAATTCCCCCTTTAACTTGGCAAAATCCACCTTCTGTTGATACGCTATGGATGATAATGTTTCCTTCTTTACTAGATTATTGGTTATTGATAATATACCATCATTGATTGCTGCATTGACGACGTTGACTGCAGCTTCTGCTTGCATCTCTGAAAATCCACCTTTGTCTTGCAATGTTTGCACAAATTTCCTGGTGTCAAACTTTGTGATCCCGGATAATCTTCGTAGGTACATATGTGATACGGTACGTTGTGGTATCAAGATTGGTTGGTAGTATTTACATGCAGTAAACATGATAAATCGAAATAGTGTCTCGTAATATTATTTAGTCCTAGATGAAAAATTAAGCACAGTTGACTTTGATTGGAGGCAAGGAATTGATGGATCTTTCTATCACGATGTCTGGACTAAGTATGAAGAACAAGTCGGTGTAAAATCTGCGCTAGTTAGAAAATGTTTGGATGATGACCTCGCAAGAAAAATCATGCACGTGACCTTTTTGGAAACCAAGTGTATTATGTGCAGTACCATAATTCTATTATTGATCGATAATCAATATTTCTACTATAACGAAGTTCCGCCTGCAAATGCAACCACTAGCTACTTTACTTGTTCCTCCATGTTTAAAAAACGTGACTTGTAACGTCTATTATATTTCTAAAAACATACATAAACTATGAAAACAAAAATAATAATGAATCAGAGAAAAATAAAAATGCTACATGACTAGAAAATCCATCCAAAGAACTTTTCGTAGAACCATTGAGCATCAAAACGTTTTCCTTCTGCTTCTCTAATAGCCTTTAATTCAGCTTCTTCGGCTTGGTACTTTTCAGCCTCGGCATCAATCACATCTTTGAATGTAGTCAAATCAACTTCATCGGAGCTCAACCACTTGGTCTTGTAAATCACTTTATAACCAACGAAGAAAATCACAAAGACTGGCAAAACAATATATGCTGTAATGAAACTCTTGTAATCAAACACATCTCCCAAAAATACAGTGAAATTCTTGATAAAAATGATAAGGACACAAATTGCCAATGAGAAGTAACTACCATATGGTTGTAAAGGAGATCTGAATACCAAATCTTTCTTTCTATCTAAACCTTGAGCTTTCAAAGCTTGCATGAATCTGATGTGCATTAACAAAATACAAGCCCAAGCAATCAAACCAGTCAAGGAAACCACATTGACAAAGTAGGTAAAGATCTGAGCGGATCCAGAAGAAACATTCAAGTAAGCCAATAAACAGAACAAGAAACTTATAGCAACACCAAAATAAGGAACCCCCAAACGGTTCGTTCTTGATAATACCTTTGGAAGGTATCCATCAACAGCTAATGCATAGATCAGTCTCAGGCAAACAAACATATCTGAACAACTAGCTGAAATAACAAATAAAAGGATAGCAGCATTGATAACATGATCTAAACCTTCAATCTTTGCATTTTTGATAGCAATGACAAAAGGACTAGCACCGGCATTTGTTCCTTTGGCACCTAACAATAATGGATCCTTAGCAGACACACACATACCAATAAACAAGATGGATAAGATGTAGAATACAAGGATACGGTACAATGTTAATTTGATGGCCTTTGGAATCGATTTTCTTGGGTTTCTTGTTTCACTGAATGTAACTGCAACTAATTCGGAACCAAGGTAGGCAAATACAGCAGTGACCAACACTGACACAAATGAAACAAATCTTCCCTTGGCTCCAGTAATGTCGACGTGTTGTGCTTTGTTTGTGTATGGAAGGAAGGCACCGGGATTTTTCCAGTACCTGAAGCCTAGTCTCTCTTGATGTGGAGCTCCACCCAAAGCAATGATCCATAACAAAAGGATTAATCCCAAACAAGTAATCACCTTAAGTGTGGACATCCAAAATTCAATTTCACCAAAGACACGAACTCCTAATACGTTAATAAAAGTGATATAAACAAGGAAAACTGTAATCCAAACCCCAGGGTTAACTCTTTCTCTGGAAATCCAATATTGCATAACTAAAGCCCCAGCTGTCAACTGATTTGCTGGAAGAATTAAATACTTAATAAGGTACACCAACCCACACGCAAATCCCAACGCCTCATCAACGTATCTTTTCCCGTAATTTGCAAACCCTGGCAATGGAATAAACGTTGCCATTTCACCAAGAGCCGTCATAACCATATAGACTGTAAAACCTATCATCGTATAAGCAACAAGTACTGCTCCTGGACCCTGCTTCAATGCACTGCCAGTACCTATTAAAATGTTAGTATTTGTCTTCAAAATCAAGTGTAGACTTCCAAATCAAGTCTAGACTTCCGAATAAACGTACCAATAAGTAAACTTCACACAAATGTTAGTATTTATCTTGAATAAAATCAAGTGTACACTTCTAAATGAACATACCCAGTCCTATAATTGGTTTTTGTTAGTATAAATGATCAAATATACCAATTTAATGGTCAAAAAGCCCGTAGGCTAAAAATTTCGTGAATTTACCCTAATGCACCGCCAATGGCGATCATTGACGTATGTCTTGCGTCCAACAGTTGGCGTAATTGGTGGCCATCCTCCATGTTAGTGGCTGAAGGATTGGATCTAGCCACATATAAATCGTAATCTTGCGTATGCTGCGAGATAACTGATTCCAAATCTGCTGATGAGGCTCTCTTCTCCCCACTTGAATCCTCTTTGTTGTTGTTTCTACCAAAAACCATGTTGTTAAAGTATGAAATGATAAAGTAGTTAAAATATGATGTAGTAGTTAAAAAAGCAAAAAGTTGTTACAAAATTTTGGTGATGTTGCGACTCTCATCTCTTATATAATAGAAAAATCATCTTTTTGTGTCAGGAGAATTTATTTTTTTAGCTTTTGTCCCCTCTTTGGTTATAATATTTTGTGCCACAAAAGTAACACGAGCGCCAAGACAATTTCTTTGCAAAATGGAGTGTATATAACCGATTTCAAAAGTGCCGTGAGACCATATCTTCTAAATGATTGTCAGATTGCTGGTTATGTAATTGGTCAGCAGCATTGGTCAACTTCAAACTTACTCAAGTCTTATAAGCAACTTGAATACAACTGTAATCAGAACAACAATTCGAGATGCACAAGCAGAATTATGCGGCAGAAACGCAATTTGTCTTAGTAAATTGCCCAAAGCTGTTTAAATTACTGATTAATTAGCTTCCCATGCATATTAGAAAATTGAACACCGGATAATTTCAGAGATAAGAAATGATTACCCAATTTTTTTTTTCTTGGTCTCTCCCTCATAAATTATACATTTTTACTGGTTGATCCAATCTTAATAAATGATAATTTTTCATCCTTGGAATTCGTAATTTCGTTGGCTGTGTTGTTGACCTGCAGTTACGAAAACTAGAATTAGGAGTATGACAACCGAGTCCGCGTTGATAGGCTAAATTGGGAGTATAGGATCAACAAAATTCTCACTGTAGGCCGGGCAGCTTCTTTGTTAGCCAGGAATGGTTGAGATAGATATGCAATAGGTAATTGACTAGCTAGCATTAAGAGTCGAAGAAATGCAGAATTTTCCATCGAAGATGAGATCGTCGAGTAAGTTAGTCGCTTGAATCGCCATTGTTTGTAGAAATCACCAACAGATTAGTAAGAAGAGATCCAGAGAAATTACTATCTTAAAAGATACGAATACTAGCAAACTATTACATAAGCAGAAGTGTATTATAGATTTGTTCATGTTTACGAGCTTTAAGCGTTGGCATTTTAGACAACGTTCTTATCAGTTAATATGTCAACAGAAAAGAACAAACCGCATCAGAACGCCGAATTCAACACAGTGAGTATCTCTTATCAACTCAAAGTAACGGCATTTAAGACTCGTATGCGTTATCAATAGATGCAAGGCTGCCACCATCTCTTCTTAGGAACTATCGGAGAATTAGCCACAAGAAATGTTAGGGGGTATTTTGAGTTGTTTGTTGTTCCTTGCACGCCTTAATGTTTTTTGGGAACTCAGTCTCGGAGTTGTATTCCCGTGTGAAAAACTCCAGTATAACTTAATCACCTTCACTACACTGCCCACGTTATAATAATAATATCACTTGCCTTAATAATACCGAGAACTCAAGAACAGAAACACTGATTGTTTGGGTAATTCAATATTTTTTTCGTATCTCGATAAACCTGTGACAACCTACCAAAACGCCTTACACTTCTGCCGCCTAGGAAAAAAGAAAATATTACGGATAAAATTTTTTACGTAATGCGGAGGGTGCCAGTCATTTAGTTTCTTTTAAGTTATCATAGTCATTGCCAAGGCTACAACTTTTTTAAGTTGGCACTCAGGCTGTTATCGCCACGACATTGTCGTGGAGCGACAACTTTATTTCTTTTTTGTTTGCGAAACACATTTCAGTGTTCATAAGGCGTTTTGTTCAAACTCTTCTCCATTAATACGATGCTTTAGTGAGACAATTCTTTGCGCTGGTTTTGTGGGGACACACAATATTTACGAGGCAGATCCAAATCCAAATCATATTTTAAATGGTTTTTTGAACAATGACCTAGAGTGATCAGGGTCATACTACTCCACGATATTTAGATCAAGGACTTACTATATCATTACATGCGGCATTACATCAGAAAATAGTACTTTATTGGCATTTTAACACTTTTCTTGGAAACTGTCACTTACTAAAAATAACGGGGAATATCCTCATCCCCACAAATAATTATCAAGGAGGTCATCCCGGGGGTTTCTTCTTGTATTTTTATTATGCCAGTTTAGTTTGTGCAAGCACGGCATTTTGCAACGAAATTATATACATATGATTCACACGCTACACGAATGATTCTACTTTTCAATATGTACACAATTGTATAATCTGGTAAGAATCATATAGACATTTTCTTATTTTCCAGGGTTTTCACGAGGATACAAACTGAATTTATTGAATTTTTCAGGGTTCAACAAATGCAAAAGTTCAGTTTTTTTATTATACTCTGAAAATATGCCGATTTTCTGCAATAGATCTCGGAAGCTTAAGGCCAATAGTATTTCATCGTTGAAGAATTGAAGGGCAACAATAGGGTTATTGTTATCGAGACGTATGTCATAAAAAGCAGTTGAAAATTTTAAAATCTCTTCATCTTTCAATGCAAAAATGCACTCGGGAATAACTCTCATTGGGCTCTTAAACAATCTTTTGTCCTCTTGATAGCAACTTAAAATACTTCGGTTTACGTCTTTGTTTGACCTCTTAGAATGGTTCAGATACATACCCACTGCTTCTTCGTACTTAAAAGACTGGATGTCCAAATATAGATTAAACGACAATCCTAACAAGTATGGACTTATTTTAATGGACTGTATTTGAATACAATTAAAGCAATTTTTTGACTCTAGTTTGCTTTCAACAAAAGCAGTCTTTTTTCTAATTAAACTCGAATTATTTGTTCTCCTCAATATTTTGTTCTCCAAAAAAGGTAAAAACCTACGTTCAATAGAGACATTGAAACCACTAGGAATAATAAAAGAATCAATCATAAAATACTTGTCGTTATATATAAAATCGTTTAACTCTCTAACCTGTCTTGAAGAGTAGCAGGAAATGACTCTTGAATGTATCAAATCACAATAGCATGGGTCAGGATCAAGTCCTTCACAATCACATTCGTCAATCTCACCCTGGCTAAAGTTTAAGTAAAAATCCACTGACTGTAAATCAAAATGGTTTCGAAGAATTATATTAAAATTGTTTTTAATAATTTTAATATCAACATCTTCAACAAGTGTCAAAAGTATAGGACTCACACTCTTCCCATTTTCGATATCGTCACATATTCTTTGAATTCTATATTCAACTGAGTCATTGTTTATCTCCTCGCCTAGAAGTCTCATTAGCCTCGCCGTTCTGTTGATGAAATGTGCTATTCTCACTATCATTTTATCTGCTAGATACCCTCCACCACTTTCACGGCCAGAATCTAGCAGTGGTCTACACCATTCAAAATATCGTACGTTCGCTGGTCTTTCAATATGCCATGTTGTTGAACTGAATTTAACAGGAGACAAATCTTCTATTGTACCTAGAGCTGATTTCGTTGCTTGTGAATGACTTTCTTCTTCTTGAACTATCTTCATCATATCTTCAATCGTCAATGGGGGATATATAATTCTCTCCAAGTCTTCGTGGCCATCGTTAGTATCGTGAGCGATGTTGGTATTAGCGGTATCCATATTAAAAAAACGGGCTATGATTGAAAGTATTGTATTGAACGATTAATCTTATGTGGACTCTGCTACTATCAATTGGGCGTTGGTGTAGATGTATGCTTAGGTTAGTTGAAAGGGTTGATATACAATTTACAAAAAGTGTACAGCAAAATGGCCAACACTACTCCAACACATTCACAAAGATGTTGTCCAGTTCAAATAGCACCAAACATCCCTAGTTTTTTGTTTAATTGAACACATTTGTCGCGCTTGATGGTACGAACAATAGAAAAGTCGCTCTGTGAAAACAACAAAGTTTGCGCGACATCTACACCAACGCCCAATTGATAGTAGCAGAGTCCACATAAGATTAATCGTTCAATACAATACTTTCAATCATAGCCAGTTTTTTTAATATGGATACCGCCAATACCAACATCGCTCACGATACTAACGAACATATCGATGGCCACGAAGATATCCAAGATTATAAAAGAATCAAACGTACTCGATTTACAACACTTGAGGATATTTCAAGAAAGATTAGAGACGAGATGCAACCACCTTCAACTAAGAAGGAAAATATAAATATCATCGAACTAGATATAAATCTCATCGAACTAGATATAAATCTCATCGAACTTCTAGAGAAATTAGTGCAATTACCGCCGGAACTAATCTCCAAAGTGTTTTCATATATACCACTATGTCAGTTTGTGTTATTTACAGAATTGAAGCAATTGGCACCTTATCTATTGCACGAGATTCAAAAAGAAGCCAGATTAGACAACGATGTACAACATCACGATCACCTGCTTCAAATAAAACCTAAAAAAGAGTGTTATGAATCATTGAGCTTTAATCAAATGCATCACTTAGTTTTGTTTTATAACAAGTTGGGCATCTATCCTGAACTGTTGAAGATTCAATTTGATCTATTCGACATGATCGAAGATGATTTGCCAATATTTTTGCATAAATTTTGTTCCCAGTATATGTGGTTTTTAAAAAAGGTCAAAATGGTGCAATTCATGAATGAGTTTTCCAAAGAAGGTGTTTTTGAGTTCTTGCGGAACGATGTATTGCAGTTTAATGTTGTAACCTTAAAATTCCCTTATCGTGATGACGTGTTCCCACTACCCATACGTGACTTTGTTGATTTAATGCCTGACTCCTTGGAAAATTTGTCTCTATTTTCTGGCTCTAACTTTGAAAGGTTGTATAAATTGAAGCAATTGAAACTTAGGAATGCAGATACAGAAGTCTTCAAACATTTACCACCATCAATTGAGAGTATAAGTATTGGCAAACTTACTGCTAACAGAAGCAATGATTTTGAGGATCAGCGGAATTTTCATGAACTCCGCAATTTAAAATCCGTTGAAATTTATTGTTCTTTTCAGGTGTCTGCTTTGCCATCTTTGAGGGTTGCGTTCAGCAAAATGGTAAATTTAGAGAGTTTTCGAATGTCTGATATGCATGACTGGGATGGATCAAATTTATTTTTACCAAAAAGTACCAAGCATTTGAGTTTGTCTCATTGTTTGAATTTGGAAAGCTGGGATCGTTTTAGAGAACTTGATAATTTGGAAACTCTTCTCATAGAAAGTTCACCTTTCCCAAGTGGCTTATTTGAGGAGAGGGAAGTGGTCCAAAATCTATCGAAGCTAATTAAGCTTGAATACGGGTATAGCCCTAATAAGAGAATTGAAGATGTAATGTATCATGATTGGCAGGACATGATAAGTATTTCTAGAGTTGTTTTTGCTAACCTTATTCTTCCAGAAAACTTGAATATTTTAGAGTTTCATTGCCCGCACTTGATTGACTCGTGGTCTCCACCACAAAACTTAACAAGATTGTCATTGTCGGGCACAGATTTTGTTAATGGATTTGACAGCTCTTATTTGCCTCCTAAATTGAAAGAGTTCCAGTTGTGTGGTAGTTCGTTAAGAAATTTGAATAACATAACCTTCCCATGTTGTTTGACGTCGTTAATAATTTTGGGAAATAAATTATTGGATGAAATCACAGGCACTAATTTACATGAAATAATGACGCTTCGATCTATCAGAGTTGAAGAAAATGCAACGTGCATGAAAACCTTGGATATTCCAAACCCGAGATAACATAAACCAAGTTATTCGTCTGTGTGAATTATTGTTCTCACATCTCGAAAACTAAGTAATAATCTAAATTAACTATTCAACCCCGATACACTTCGAGATTTGGCCCAAGCAAGAGGAGTAGTTTCTGTAATCTTGGTTACTGAATTGGTGGTCACTCGCCGAAGAGCTGAGATTATTATATGAATTTTTTTGATGTAGTTTAAATAGAAATATAGAAACAAATTTTATTTAGAAAGAATCTTGCAAACTACGAAATAAATACACCATACGAAATTTAGTTTGACTTGGCATTATTAACGTTTCAATACAGAAATAGAAGCAACTAAAATTGGTTACAAATTTATTCCAACGTATGAAGTGTTTGCAGCCACCCTTGCAATTTTTTCAGAACAATAATCCTACATCCATGTCACTGTAGTACAATGAATTCTTACCCAATAACTTATATAACTCCTACCATATGTTGGAAATTATTGAACATTTTCGGTAACATAATTTGAAAAACACTTTTTGAAGTAGGTTAAGTATCTATCTTTACCTAATAATATTCACAATTCAAAAGCTTCTATACGAGCATTCCCTTTTGAGACCCATTCCTAGGTACATTATTATTTATTCTACATAATGTTTCCATCTACAAACCTAAAGGAAAAGAAATTTCTATATTCTACACAGATTCTGAGAGACGTCGCTTGCGTGGCCTTGGAGCATCACAAATTTTCATCTTGCTTGAGTTATCGCTAATATCAATTGAACACAGCTCCTTAATATCATTAATATTGGTTCTTTGGATCTTTGATAAAAAATAGTTATATGTTATTTCTAGTCTATTCAAATTTTCTGGAAATGTCACATCAACGATTTCTTTTAAATCTTCGTTTTGGGTAATTTCAAGAATAGCCAACCCACTTGGAAAAATCACTTTGGATATCTTTTCTAAGTCAGTTGCGCACAACCTCAATTTTTTCAAATTCGGGGTCATAATCGAGCTAATCGAGCCATCTAGAAAAGAAGTATGATATAGTTCCAATGTTCTTAAACTCTTCGGTGGCAGCCACTTCTTAATTTCCGAATGATTGAAAACTCTTAACTCCCTCAAGCTATCGGGAAAGTATAGTTCGTCGAAATATAACCCACACATTGCAGAATCCATACTTGATTCTGGACTAAATATCAACCGTGACAAATTGGATAGTTTATCAGCAGTTTCTTGATCACTAAATAATTCAAATGGAAAGTAAAATCCTACTAACTCAATCGTTTTCAATTCAGTACACTTTCCCATGTCGCCAAATTTTATCAAACCCGTGGTACCATCTCCAACATGGAGGGATACATGCTTAAGTCTTTCGGGAAACTGAAACTCGGGTACTTCGCTCCAATCTGGACCAGTAATCTCTAAGTTCTCGAGTTGGGACATTTTTTCGATGGCAACGCCAATTGCACCTAGTTCAGAGTTCAACAGGACCAGAACTCGTAGCGTTTTCAAACTTTGCAAGTTGGAAAGTGTCATATCACCAAAAGAGTCGGAAGGATCGCCAGAATATTCCATAAGTTCAAGAGCTTCAAGAGTGGATGGAATATTTCTGAAAATGTCAATGTAACTAAAATCTAGACAACAACGTTTCAAGTTCGGAAGTTTTTTGCAATCAATCTCCGTGAAATCGCAATCAAAAACGTAGTTCTCCAACGATTTGGGCAAAAAATCGATGTAGTCGTCCAGTTCAAAGTTCCAACATAAACCTTTTAAATTCATTGTTGCAATATTAAGCTTGGGAGCATGATTTTTCAAGAAATCAAGAATTTCATCTATTCGCAATGTATCAAGAAAGTGCACTACTCTTATTTCCTTCCAAAAGTCAGCCTTTTCTGCAGACTCCACGTTCAACATTACTTGATCACGTATACGTGTATTATCCGTGGGGGAAGTGCAAGAATCGTCCCATTTGTTCCCGATAATCAACGGTTTCAAAAAAATACTCAAATCTACTGGATTCATATTCCAACGCTTGTAGAACTTTATCAAGTCATCCATTGTTTCAAAAATAAGTGCTTCCCCTACTTTAGGGACACATTCAAATACATCGTGTTTATATCCCCTCTCCCGTGCTAATGGTTTATTGTCAATATGTCCATGACTAGTCAAGCTAACTTTTGATGGACGTATAATTGGAAGAAGGAACGGTACCAATGGTTCCAATTCCATAAATAATGGATACCTGCATAATGGAATATGCAAAAATACTAGTTCAACAAGTTCTTTTGGGAGGTTGCACAAGCTTAGCCAAAATAAGGGATTTTCAACTGACATTTTGGTTGATTGGGTTGAAGGGGATGAATGTGTGTAAGTGAAATTTCTGAAAATTTATTACTACCCGTTGAATAAATGCTGGAGTTGATACTATACTGGTAAACTGCAGATGACAATATTGTGAGAATGACTAAGTGGTTGTAAGCAGGGTTTAGAAATTAAGTTTTACAACAATCGAGAAAAACAAAGTATATTTATAATTCGAGAAAGGGGGCACAAATAAAATAGAACAAAATTGGAATTGCACCCTTGGTAAGACGCGATCTCCTGTATGTAGTCGTCAGAACCTACTTTGTAAAGTTCAAAATTCCGAAAACCCTTTGAGTGAACTTTGTCGTTTCCGTTTCACACAGCGACATTTTTACTGTAATACGTGTCAAATCTGCTCGATCAACAAACATATAATTAACACTTGAAGATAATTCAAAAATGCTTGAAAACCAGATGCAATCAGCTTCAACCAATAAAGAAAATACAATTTTTACCGAACTGATACTTAAATTGGTGAACTTGCCAGGGGAACTCATTTCTAAAATTTTATCACATTTACCAGTATGTCAGTACGTGTTACTCGCAGAATTGAAGCCAATGGTGCCACATATATTGCCACATATTAAAAAAGAAGCCGTATTGGCGTACCATTTCCATCGCGATAACATCCCACTAGCAAAACAACTCATGAAGGGATGCAATGCGTGTTTGATTTTTGGTAAAATGGATGATTTGGTCCTGTTTTATAAAGGGTTCAATATTCACCCTGATCTGTTAAAGATTCTGTTTAGCCAGCCAGAAGATTACAAGGATAGGACTGGTTCATATCCATTTAGTTGGCCTAGCAAGGAGCAAATTATGTTGGAAAATTTTTGTTCTGAATATAACGAGTTTCTTACAAACGTGAAAGTGGTACACTTTCTTGATGATTATCATAAAAGAGAAGTGCATGATCTCTTGCGACACAATCCTCCGAAGTTTACAATTGGAAGTTTAAGTATAGCGGAAAATCGTTTTATGGGTATTATGAAAACTATAGACCCCAGGTACAAGTTAATTGATATATTGCCGATATCGGTAGAGAACTTATGTGTACCCTGTGGTGTTAAGTTCGAAAGGTTTCACAATTTGAAGAAATTAAAAGTTCAGTATGCACACTCTGAAATCTTCAGGCATTTGCCACAATCAATTGAAAGTATTGAAATTGCCCAATTTACAGACGTCGCCAATGATCGGTTTGGTCGAGTAAATGATGAGCTTGCCAATCTTACAAATGATGAGCTCAATCATGCGGGAAATTTTGGCAATATTCCTAGTTTAAAATCACTCATAGTGCATGTGCTGCGAGATGATTACCGCGTGTCACTATCGACGTTGGGTATGGATAAGATGGTTAATTTAGAGAGTTTAGTTTTACAAGGTGCAAATGGCGAACATTCAAATTTCCTTCCACCACCAACTCTCAAACATTTAACTTTCCGCTATTGTCACTTTTCAGTAAGTCGTGATGATTTGAAAAAACTCAAAAACTTGGAAACTCTTTGCATAGAAATGTCATCTTTCCCAGAAGGCATACTTGAAGACGAAGAAACGATGGACAATCTCTCAAAATTAACTGAGTGTACATTAAGATCCACTACATCCAGCGAAACAGGGGTTATAGAATATGATAGTTGTGATTATGATATGGTTGATTATCGTAACGTTGGTGATCATGTTGCAGGTGTTGATGTTGGTCGAGTCCTTTTTGATACTGCTATTTTTCCAGAGAACTTGACAAAGCTAGTATTCGAAAAAGCTCACGTTATTGATTCGTGGTCGCCACCACAAAACTTAACGATCTTATCGTTAACGTGCACCACCTTTGTTAATGGGTTCAGAAACTCTTATTTGCCTCCGAAATTAAAAGAGTTTGAGTTGCACTGTAGCTCCTTGGAAACTTTGAACAATATAACATTCCCAACCTGTTTAACTTCGTTAGCAATTACGCATAATAGAAACTTGAATGAAATCCAAGGAACCAATTTGCATGAAATCCCCACACTTGGTACGATTGAAATTGAACGCAATGCAAAAGTTATGAAAGTGTGTGATGTGCCATGGCCGAAATTAGAGTTGCCTCTAACATATGTACCAGATAAGAGTGAGACCATGAAGTTCGATGAATTCTTTTATCGCTACATCCCTCTGTGAACATCTAAAGGGTATTCAAAGAGCTGAGAAAATAGCATACTTTATAAAGCTTAGAGGAGTCCTAATTCTTGGCTATATCAATTGATGGCGGATTTGAAATTGTTTTTCAAATAAGTAAATCCAACCAATTCTATAGAATTAAATATAAACAAAGAAGCAATTTTAAACGTGTAGAGGAAATATCTCTGCTTGTAATGAAAATGAAGTCCATGAAGTGTTAATTCAGTTTCAGTGCAGAAATAGAAGCAATCAAAATTGGGTGCAAATTTATTCGAACCAGCGCGACAAATACATAAAGTCAATGAGTTGATTCAGTGCTGTTATTTTCCTCTCCAAAGATTCAATACACATTCTAATGAGGTCTTTGTTTACTATGGGTTGCAAGAGATTTCTGCAACTGGCCCTAAACTCATTGCAGCACATTCTATTCCTACAGAATTCCCTACATCTCTAATACTACTTATTGACACGTATTGGTTTGAAAAGTTTTAGTAATATATTTGTAAATGCTTTTATTGAATAAGTTGGAATATCTATCAAACCCTACAAACAAAACTTAAGAAGTTTTCATATTAGTTTTGAGCATTGGTAGTTTTTCTATGTAGGTTCCATTTTATACCACACAATGAATAACAATTCCATATTCTACACAGATTCTGAGAAGCGCCGCTTACGTTTTCGTGGTTTGTCACACACATCCATGTCATCTGCATTGTGGTGAATACTAAACGAACAGTGAAGATCACGCAAGTTGGTCCTTTGGATATTCTTTAATACAGGGTTATTCACTATTTTTAGCCAGTCCAAACTTTCTGGAAATGTCACGTCTGATATTTCCTCCAAAAAATCATTTTTCGTTATTTCAAGATCATTCAACCTGCTTGGGAAAATCACATTAGATATATTTTTCAAGGTTGTATTGCACAATTCCAACGATTCCAAGACAGGAGTCAAAATCGACACGATCCCACTATCTCCAAAAGTAACATCCTGTAGCACTAACTGTTTTAGATTCTTCGGCGGTTTCCATGTATCAATTTTAGAAAAGCTTTGCATCCATAAATCAGTTAAGCTTTCGGGAAAGTAAAGATTGTCAAAATGTATTTTAGACATGCCTATGTTCTCAAGTTCTTGTTCTGGCAGATGTGTTTTGTATCGAAACAGGGTCAAACTGGAAAATTCATTGGCAACTTTCTCATCGTTAAATAATTCAAACGGGAAGGAAACTCCAGATAAGTAAACCTTTTCTAATTTAGTGCATTTTCGCAAGTTACCGATTTTCAAAATGAGTTTTGTCTCCTCTGCAACCACGAGGCTTAAGTTTGTAAGAGCTTCGGAGAATTGAAAATTCATTAAATAGAGCCAATTAATTTTAGTCATCTGTAAGGTCTCTAGGTTGGACATCTCGTTGACAACACTGACAAACGCATCAGAACCGCCATAAGAATCCCGGCGAAATCCTTTCTCACCGTCGAGCAGCATTATGAATTCTTTTAAATTTGCCACATTTTGAGGTCTCGTATCAGGTAAAGGTCCGTCATATAGATCATCAAAACCTACGATTTCAAGAACTTCAAGGGTAGATGGAATGTTCTCGAAAATACTGAAACCAATGTTATGAACGCACAATTGAGTCAAGTTCGGAATTTTCTTGAAATCGGGAACCGGGCCAAAGCAATTATAAGTTAATTTCTGAAACGATTTGGGCAACAATTCCACGAACTTGTCCATGTCGAAAGCTACCTTTGGATACCCAAATTCATCATCATTTATATTTAAAGATGCAACATTAAGTTTGGAGCCATTGTCTCTTAAGAATTGAAAGATATATTCTTTTGTAAGCTCATCACGTATGTGTACTGATTTGATCTCAGTCAAGAATTCGACGTATTCAGAACACAATTTTTTCAAAATTTTATTCACTTCCAGAGTTGAAATTTCGTATTCAAACAAGGGTGCCACAAAAATACTCAAATCTTCTGGATAAAAGTTACACCGTTTGTAAAACTTTATCAAACCAGGTATATTTTGAAAAATAAGAGCTTCTTCTTCTTTCACAGGAAATAGAGGAAGTGCTGGTGAGTGGCGGTCCTCTATTGCCAATGGACGTTTCTTAGAATGACCATGTCTACTCAAGTTAACTTTTGAATTACGAATAATTGGAAGAAGGAATGGCATCATTGGTTTCAATTCCATGAATATTGGATACCTGCATAATGGAATATGCAAAAATACTAGTTCAAGAATTTCTGTTGGGAGGTTGCACAAGTTTAGCCAGAATAAAGGATTTTCAACTGTCATTTGGGTTGATTGGGTTGAAAGGGATGAATGTGTGTAAGTGAAATTTCTGAAAATTTATTACTAGAATAAATGCTGGAGTTGATACTATGAACTATTGATGACTTGCTGAAAAAAAATAAGTGGTTGCAATTAAGTTTTAAAAATTAAGTTTTACAACAATCGAGAAAAACAAAGTATATTTATAATTGGAAATACAGGGGCACAAATGAACTAATAATAGAACAAAATTGGAATAATTAATTGGAATTGCACCCAGAGCCAAGACGCGATTTCCTGTATGTAAGCTCAATTACAGAGAAACTAATTTATCGTCGTCTAAGATAGTAGAATTCTATTCTTTTTATCTTTTTTTAGCTCACGCTAATCACAAAACTCCAATTGTAATGGAAGGTTTTTTACGAATAATTTGTAATAGGTCTGATAGTGCGTCTTCGGAATGAAGATTGCATAACCCAACAGCCAGCATGCTCCACTAGTAGAACTCACGTATTAAATATAACAAAAATTCTATTGGAAAGTTAAGTCTATACACAAATAAAAAAAATTCTATCTAATGATGATGGTGATGACGTTTGATTTGTTTTCTATCGACTCTCTCATAGTATAACATATAAACGGAGTTTTCTTCAGTTAAAACAGAAGCTTTACTAACTTCATTAACATTGGCATCACTGATTCGCCAATAAGGTTTTGTAATAATGGAAGGAATTTTCTTCATTTTCACTTTCTTTTCCTCTTGTTTTCCAGAATTGGAGTTTTTACCATCACTTGAATTATCTCCAAAGTTATGTGCTGCAAATGCATCTTCAAAATTGTTTTTACTTGGATCATCCACTAATATTTCAGCTGGAGTTTGTAAACCCGATTGCAAAATTTCTTCAACACCGCTAGGATTGGCTTGGAAAACTGAAGGTCTACGACCCATCATAGACGAAAATTTACGACGGAAACCTTCGTCACTTTCATTGGACCCACTGCTAGATGTACGCTTGGAGTTCTCATTTTCTTTAGGGTCAACAGGGGTGGCATCACATTGAATATTTCCAGTCAATTCATCTTGAATCTCCGGGGATAACTTAAAAATATTCCCTTCTCTGTCTTTGACAAATAATGGTTTGTGTTTGTAACATTCATAGTGACCTTGAGTGTGTGATCCCATGTGGATGATAACAGCACGTAAACGATACTTGTACAAGTCGTTGTCATTGAATTTGAATCTCTTGAATATTTCTTTTAAGTTGTCCGTTTGCTTGTTTGAAATTGGAGCCAGGTTGATTGAATACTCTTGCGATGCACTAGCAGAATCACCATTTGGTCTAACAGTACTAGCAGTAGTGATTGTTTGAGGAACTGATTCGTTGGAAGTTAAAGAGGCACTATCATCGTCATCTTCTTGCTCGGTATCATCATCTAAATCATCAGTACCATTCTCGGTACTATTTCCTTCATCAGTTGCATCGTCTTCATCGTCATCTTCATCTTCGTCCTCTTCACCTTTTTCATCAATGTCTTCCCTTTGCACATCTTCATCTTCCATATCATTCACATCTGTAGTTAAAACATTTGAGGTATATTTTTCTCGTAACTTTTCATCCTCTTCTTGGACCATTGCTTGGAATTGCTTTAATTTATCGTGATACTCACTTCCAATAGATAATGACATTGTGTCTTGAAATTTAACTCGACATGAATTTCTTGTCACCACTTGACCATCAAATGCAGAACGTGAAAGATGTAATCCAAAAATCTTTGGAGGCTTCAATATTTGAGATTTCTTTTGAACAGTAGAAGTGACCCTAGAAATATCAATACCACTGACATTATAGTTTTTAATAAAGTTTTCCAAGTCATCCGGTAAATCTTCATTAATGCATAAATTCTGATTGTCGTGTAATTCAAGAATTGTTTTAATGTACTTCTCATCTTGTTCGGGTACTTGACGTTGCAACTTTTCCTCGTTTAACGCTATTTTATCCACACGACATTTTATACATTGATACCCTTCAATCTGTTCACTTTCATTGTCTTCTAGTAATGTTTCTAATTTAGTAGTATTTGTTAAAGGTACCGGTAAAGTAAGGATGACAAATGGAGTGAAATTTGGTTTTGAAACCCCATGACATGACAAACAAGTCATTTGACTCAAAATTAAACCGTCAAAGGGGAACTCTGGAATTATAATTCTTTCTAAATCTCTATAATCCAGAGGTGAGGGAGTTTTCTTTAAAATGGTATGTAAATTCAAAGTAATAAATCTGGCAAAACTTTTCATTTTCAAATTCTCATTTTCTAAAGTTTCATTAATCAACTGAGTCAATTCATGTGCATCATGTTGCGATCTTGAAATTTTGGCATTGAAAATCTTTTCTAATTCGTGAAGAAATGTCCATACACTGATAGTTCTGGTTGTCAATTCAGTTTCTTGTAATTTTTTGACGATTGCCGCCATGGCAATATGCAAAGGGATATCAAAAGTTGAGTTAGATCTTTTAAACTTAGAATTCTGCAAATTTTTATTCAATTCCAATCTCAAATCAATCAATTTCTGGACATCGATATCATGCAATTTAATAAATTCAAACAATTCATTATAACTAGTTATAAATTTGTTCAAATAATCAGTCAATGAAGGTACTGATGAGTATGCTTGTAAGGAAGAATTGGCAAAACAATCATTTCTCAAGTTAATTAACCCAGTGGTATGTTTATCAGGACGTTTAGAAAACATTTTCTCTCTGTTATAAAAAGGTAAAGATGGGATAATAATATATATGGATGCTGATAAAATCAATGAAATTTGTAAAAGCACAATCTTTTTTTGCAGATAAGTTTTACGGTTCCAATAGTCTATAATTGAAGGTGGAATAGGAAAGGATTTAGGTAATGATAATATGTCTAATTGTGGAACTCTAGGTTGTTGTTGTTGGTGGTGAATGATAGCAAGGTCTTGATTGGTAATTAAGCTCTTTATCTGGTTCCAAATATCACCCATGCAATGTTAGGTAAAAAGATTTACAAAATAGTAAATATAGTAATTGGTTGTAAGAAATAATGGGATCCAAGAATGTTCGGAGTTAATCAAGAAACAAGAAAAAAAAAATTCTAGAAGAGATGTTTGTATACCTTTGTATATATATTTATATATGAGACACGCAGCAAATCTCAATCTCGTAGATATTGAAATTATGACCAAAATTATAGGTCGTGTATAATAACTGGAAAACTAATTTGTTGTGTCTGTCTGAGGTGGGGAAGGCAACGCCCCCATACAAACTTATGATCTTTTTTTTTCATGCCATCTTCTTTGTTGGAATGACAGAAAAAAACAAATTATATTACGTCATAGAATGCCCAAAATTTTATCCGAGACCATCACAACCGAATACGATTCCCGAGAACAATGAAGTACACTCGGTTAGGATGTATACTGGTTAAACAAACTTCCACTGCCTCCTATTCTACTATTTCTGGCTATCATCATTATATTTATTACTATAATTCTGAGTTAATTTTCTACTTATTTTTTTTTTGGTTAATTTTCTATTCTTGTAATCATTGTACTATTTTCAAAAATTGATAATTTTCATGGTTGCATGACCTACAGTAACAATAATGACGTATGCAATTACTGATGCTGGCACACCTATCTTTATAAAAGTACCAACCGTCAAGTATGGCTTTCCAAATTCATCAGTCATACAAATAGCAGTGACATTAGGGAACCCGGATGTTGGCAAACCCATAGCTGAACTACATAACAATGCCGTGGATAAAATCAACAATCTTGGATGAGGATCTGCCATGTTATTACCAATCTCGCTAACTAGTGGGATAACAATCAATGCTGAAACAGTATGACTGATAAAAGTTGCGATTGTTAATACAAAAATACCAATTGTCAAAGTAACTCCAAACAACGAAAATCCTTCCACTTGCTCTTGAATTACAACTGCAATTGTAGTCAATAACCCAGATGAAGCAACCGATTTACCTAATGCTGTACCTCCCATTGCCAACACAACAATATTCCATGGGTAGTTGTTAAAATCCTCAGTGGTCAATAAACCAGATCCAAAAAACAAAATAACTGGAATCAATGCAATTATTCCCATTTCTCCAAACACACCAGTTAACCTTGAAGCCAAACACCAAAGCAAGATTGTTCCAATTGATACAGTTATGATATACCATTGTATACCAGTGAATTTATCGTCGATTGTTCTGATTGCAACCAAATGGGTATTCTTTGAATTACAGTTGAATGAGATTAACAAAAAGACCCAAATCAACAATAATGACAAAACGCAAACCGGTAAGGCAATAACAAACCATTCACCCCAAGATGGTGGTGGCACCATAGCACCAATAGCAATCATATTTTGTGGAGATGCAATTGGGGAAGCCATACCACCTACATTTGATGCCAACGCAATACCCATAATCAATGCGTTGATGAATTGGGATCCCTTAGGTAATGTTCTTAACAATGGTTGAATCAATGAAAAACATAAAACAGGAGCAGCAACATTTGATATCCACATTGAAGCGAAAAGTGCAACCCCCATAATTGTCAACAACACAATTGATGGGTTTGTACCAGCTTTCGATAAGATCCACGTAGAAATCAATTTGGCAATATGATACTTTGATAATGCAGCTGCCAACGTAAAACCACCTAATAATAACAAAATGACAGAATTCCACATAGTAGATAAAATAAACTTAGAGGCATCAACGGTATCCATGATTGAACCATCGTCGTTTTTAATGACATCCAAAACCACAATCAATAATGGGATTAAAAGGGAGGTGACAAACAATGGGATCGTTTCCGTTGCCCAAAGTAGAGAAGCACAAATCAATAATGCAAAACAATTCTTTTGAGCAGGATCATCAAACGGTGATACTTTCAACAACACTAATGTGACCAAAGTAATTACCACTAATTTTATCACAACGGGGTTCTTTAAAGATATGTTAAACTTCGAAATCAACTTCCCGTTAGCTAAACCATTCTCTTTCTCATTATCAGTAGCATCTCCTCGATTCATCAATTTTGAATTTGCGGCATAAGATTTTCTCTCCAATCCAATCATATCTCTCCAAACAGTATTTCTTTCCCAAACAACGTGTTCACGTAGATGAATTGATAATTCTTGCTTGGCAGCTTCCAAATCATCTCCATGATTACAAATCAATGCGTAAAGCTTGACCAAAGAGTTCAAACGATCATTGACATTTTGCATAGTTGAGGTTTTGAAAATATATGATCTTTTCGGTAAATTTTCCAAAAAGTCGTCTTTGATATTGGTGTTTAAAGATTTATCAAATTTCTTCAATGCCTTTTTAAACCCAGTATAATTCAATTCAATGTATGATTTTAGTTCCGATAATGTGGTGTATAATCCAATGACACGTTTTCTTAAAATGATTCTGCTCTCACTTAATAAAAGTAACTGAGGTGGGACATTGTTTGATAAAGTCGCATTATTCAAATCATCCCACACTTTAGGAGATTTGGTCAGGTAATTATCAATTGAACGAGTCTTGGCCAATTGATGCCTATGAGCAAGCTGAAGATCTGGCACAGATCCAGTTCTTCTTCTGCCTCTATTTTCAGGAGCTCCCCTTATTAACTCAACATCCTCATCATCGTCGTCGTCATCATCTTCATCTTCAGGTTGAGTGAACTCTGTGTCGGGATCTGTTGTGTTGGTGATATAGTTGTCTTGTGAACTCTCTGAATTTCTTCTAGCTTGTTTGACAGTTGGTTTCAAATTTCTGTTTGTGCCCGGTAAAGCTAATGATTCATCAACTTCTCTTTCAAAATTGTCAATATCATTCATTAATTCGTCCATACTAGTGAAAATGAATCCTTCTTGTTGTTGATAAAATGTGTCAATCTTCTTCAATTCGGCATCAAGAGCGGCAATGAACACTGCTGATGGGGATTCGCCGGGAGTTTGTCCAGTAGAAGAATAATTATTACCAATTAAGTGGGAACCTTCTAATGTTGCTTCATCGTCTTGTTGATAACTTCTTCTTAAATTGTCTCTTTGCAAGGAGTAAATCAATTTCTTGAGGGTGGTATAAGCAATATACTTGGAAGACCATTCTGGAACAGCATTAAATTGCAAAGAATGGGAAAACTTCATGGTGACGGAATGGTAACGTAATGATCAATACTCCAAAATATGCTGTGAAATAGAAAACAAAGATAGGAACCAAATACTTCTTGATAAAGGACAATGAATACAGAGCAAGATTGTTAAAAAAAAAAGGAAAAAATGGACAGGTGTGTGAAGTTGAATTTAAATTACTTCGATGTTTGGTGATGGGTGTGTGTCGCGCAGCAACGAAAAAAAAAAAAGAACGATTCTTAGAACAATTATGGAAATGGAAATAGAAGTGTGTCTAAAAATTTTCTGCTGTTGTCTAATCAATTAGACACTCGGTAGCTTATTGGTAGATCAAACACTGGGAATTTCGTCCAATTTATATACAGCTGTCTAATTGGAGAGTGAAAGGCAAATCTTAATAGACTCACATTAGTGTTTATCTCATACGTTGCAGTTGTTTGCAGTAGCACAGAGTGGAAAAAGCCACCCGTGTGGATATATGGAACACACAAAATCAACTAATTTAGTAATAGTTGAACACTTTTTGAAACTACAACCACCGCACTTGCAATTAATTTCCCTTCGTTGGCTGGGCAAACAATTGGTAAATTCTGTTTGTGGTTAGTTTACGAGATTGATATCCAGGCTATTTTTAATTGGATCATCAATAGGTTATACTTTTTTAGTTCAATTCTTGGAAGAAAAAAAAATTAATTACTGAGCGTATAGGTCAACAATGGTAGTGTGATCCTAAAGTCTAATATTTTATAACCATGTTTACCCCGTTGGGTTAGTTGTCATGTGCAGTTAATTTTAGAAGGTTTAGACGTGTTTTGTAGGTTCTGGTGTATGTCCACGTCCAAAAGATTTTAATAGAGTGTGGTATAACGACACCCCTTCGAATGATTTAGTCATGTATTTGTAATGTATCTCAGATATTGCAATTACATATGTATAGATCAGCAACGACACGTCTGTTGACGGGTTCCTTTCATTCCTATCTTTAAATTCTCTTTTGGGGGCTTCAAATATCAAAGGTTGAGTACGTGTGTTAGTGTTTTGAAGAAGTCCTACTAATTGGTTGCCAAAAAAAATTTCAGTGTGTGTTGAAACTTGAACTATTTTGCCTGACAAATTAACCTCTCCCCACATTTTCCTTCCTCATCTCTTTTTTGTTGTTTCTAGACAATCCTAAGAACTATACGACAACACACAATAAAGTGTGAATGTCAAAGTGAGTCATTTTCGGCATTTACGTGATCTTGGCGAATCCAGATGATTTGATGACGTGAGTTTGCCACACCTAATCTCAACCAAATGTTGCAAGCTACTGAGCTATCTAGTCTGTTAATGAAATGAATTTATCTACAACAAAACCACAAGATAGGAAAAGTTTCCGTGATTCACTATTTGTATCTCCATACCAAATAAATGAAATCTCGCCTCCCTGTGTGTGTCAGTCAATCAGCAGACACCAGGCGGAGAAAGCGCATTAATTCTAGTAATGCTTACAATATACAACCGGCCCAAAATCTTTTTTTCCTCCTTTACGAGGCAATGCCTTTTATTTCAGTTGAAACTCTCCCGTCAAACAATAATCAAGCGAAAGCAACCAAGGAAGGAAAAAAAAACATTAACCAATTGATTGAATTTAAAACAACTTTCTGTTTTCTTTCTTTCTTTCTTTCCAAAAGTCAAAAAACTTCCAATCATCTCCATCGCTGTTTGAAAAAAAATTTCAACTCTAGAATTTTGAAATTTATTAATTATTTTGTCATATTGAGTACAAGAATTCCCGAATACTGAAAGAGACAACATTTGCTAAATTTTAATATTTTCCCCCGATTGGCCCTTCCGTTCTGAAAAACTCACCACCACTAATTATAGACAATGGACTTTTGTTTTTTCCTTATTGGATGTATGTAAAATCAGTTTATCTATTTGCCTATCTGAAGATAGCAATTCTAGTGCAAGTGCATCAATTATGGAAAGAAATATACCGCGTGATCCGTATACAACTTCTGTGATCCATTGTGTCCCTGGATCCATGGAAAAGCGGTAGTATTTATTACATCGATCACCGGGATTCAATATTATATTTCTTGCTTATTCTTTATTGTTTGCAGCTTGGCAAATACTGAACAATTACTAACATTTTACTAGTCAATGAGTACAATAAGCCATTGCCGGATGTAGGCAACATCCCTTGTTATTGCGGCCATTGTCACAATCAGAGTGCATTTGCTGTAAGAACTATAAACTGTGTCACGTTGTTTTTCATTCCAGTGTTACCGTTTTACTATCAAAAGAGATTGAAATGCAATATTTGTGGTACTACGGGTGCCCTTGATAGTACTGCAATTGAACGATTAAAGCAAGGCCAACCGGTTGCGATAGGATAGAAGTCTAAAGAACTAACTGTGTGTGTGTGTGTGTGTGTGTGATGATTTTTATTTTTTTGATGTAAGAATAGTTGCTTTTCATTGCTTTTTTGCTTGAAAGCCGTTTAGTTCTTGATAGGGAGACTCTACTACAATAGTAATATCAGATGTTATTACAGAATATATAAGAAAGTTATTGGTTGTTTTTTAAGAAAAAGAAAAGACATGTAGAATTTTCTATGATTTGAATTGTTCTGACGTTTTCTATGTATTGATCACCCAACCCCCGTTGTTTCCAATGGTTTAGTAAAATCCCTTGATTTGATTAAGTAGTTGGCCCCAGACTGTTCGTTTGATTATTACGATGCAACTTCACCTTCACTTTTCAACTATCGCCTCTTTAACCTCATATATAGTATAATGTGACAGTTGCAGCCGTTTGCAAATCAATAGTTAAAATACCGAATCGATCAAATCACAAAGCAATCCCACTAGTAAATTGGACAAGGAAAATATATTTTGGTGTTAGTGCGGGATTTTTAGATTTTTTCCCTTCAAGTTTTGTGTGTGTGTGTGTGTGTGTGGGAAATTGATGTGTGTCTAATTTATTTTTGCATCCACATCGTCCGCTTTGCAATTACTAAATAACAACCTACAATGTGTGATTAATTGTCAAGGTCATTGATTTTTCCACTTTGATCTTAAACGTTCTAATGTATCCCTTGGATATACACATTTTCAGTATAAATAATCCAAGAATCTACCCCTATTTTCTTTTTCTCTAAATTTCAATTTACTTGTTTACATCAACTTTCTTTCTTACAATAGATATTGATTCTTTTCTTTTTTGCAATCGATTATAACCAATTCATCAAAGAAACAAACTAATAAATAAATAAAATTTTAAGATGTATGACTATTCCGATTTTGTTATGGACATTGCTAAACGTGGCAAATCCGTTCAAGTAAATCCACCTCCCCCATATGTTCAAATCCACATCACTGAACATGGAAGTGATTGGTTATGGGCTGCCTTCAGTGTCTTTGCATTTTTAGCTGTTGTCCACACTTTCATCTATAGTTACTACGGTGCTGTTCAAAGATCTGGTATCAAAAAAGCATTGATAACAATCCCATTGTTTACAAACACTGTCCTTGCATTTGGTTATTTCACTTACGCTTCAAACTTGGGTTACACTTGGATCGAAGTAGAATTTGATCATCATGGTACAGGAAATAGACAAATCTTTTACACCAAGTTTGTTGCAGCATTTTTAGGTTGGCCATTTGTTTTAACTATTTTCCAAATTATTACTGATAGTACTTTTACTGGTCATCATTCATCCAGAAACCTTCTTGAAAAACTTCTTTCTTTGTTAGAAGAATCATTTAACAAATATATGGCAATTGAAGTTTTCGTCTTAGGTTTATTAATTGGTGCTTTGATTCACTCAACTTATAAATGGGGTTACTATACATTTGCCGTTGTTTTCCAGTTATTTGACATGTTCTTGGTATCATATGATCTAGGAAGATCATTTACTTCAACAAGCTACTCATTGTTTGGTAACTTAATTATACTTTTTGAAATGATTGTATGGCTCTTGTATCCAGTTGCATGGGGTTTATCTGAAGGTGGTAATGTGATCCTGCCGGATGGTGAAGCAGTCTTTTACGGTGTCTTAGACTTGATTACTTTTGGTTTTGTTCCAACTCTTTTGACTTGGATTGCTATTAATAACGTTGATGAAGATTTCTTCACCAAAGTTTGGCACTTTCATTTACAACCTGTTGCTGGTGCCACTGAAGGTGAAAAAACTGTTGGTGAGACACCAAGACATTCAGGTGATACCGCAGTTGCTCCTTCGGGAATTCCTGATTCTGCTCAAGAACCAACTGAGGTTGTAGTTGAAGATGTCTAGTAGGTGTAATGTGATGCTTTTTATATTGTGGCTACTACGTCTTTTTTTATTTTCCATTGAATATTAAGATGACTAATTATGGTTTTTGTCTTTTTTTTTGTTTTACATCCTTAATTTTCAATTATTAATTTGTTTCTCTTGTTTGCAGTACTTCTAATTTTATATTTCGATAATGTATACCATATTAGATTTATGTGATAACTACTAGTATAGCGCAAATACGCGTACTAAAATTGATGCGCAACACGTCCTCGTATAAAGTCAAATTCCGAGATAAAGAAAATCCGATACGAGTCTTGCTCCATAGTCAAAGGAGGGGGGAGAAAAAAAATTGTAAAGGCAAATTATCTATAACAAAAAAAGAAAATTATCTAGTTGATCCTGGAACGGCTCTAATCATTCTTCAGTTTTCCTACTTATGTCACCTCCAGCTTCTACATCCAATAGCGTTAGGTACCAGACACCTCTTCAACAACTCCTGACATTAGCCAAGACTCAACAGTTCTATTGGTTTCTCGGTCATGTCTTTGCTGTGTTATTCTTTGCTGCAAGCACCATCACAGGGTTCTGGAATCCTCGTTCCTCGTTGAGATATTATCGGTTATCGTTATCTTCTATTATAGTGACATATTTGATTGTGATCAAGCAGGTATATTTTAAGACCAGTTTCAAGCTTTCTTCCTTCAATGTGAGATTGTTGAGAGATGAGAATGTCCAATACTTGACATTGGCCATTGTGTTTTTGTTGTCGAGTTTCGTCATTGGACAAACAGGATCCAGTTTGTACTCATTTGTTATATTTGCTACTTTTCACATTTTGACATATTTCCAAAACCATTTGTTGTCTGTATTCATTGCTGACCTTTCGACACAACAAAGAGTCAACACTGCAATTACCAATTTTACCAGCAAGTTTAACCAGCCTGCTTTATTTGCCGCAGCAAACGCCGAGATTATCTTATTGCTTGTTTCTGGGTTCCAATTGATTCCAAGTGTGTTGTTATTGTTGATTAGATGGAACGTTGTTGAGTTTGCAGTACAAACATTGGTATTTGTATCAATTGTGGTGTTCAACAAGTTGAGATTTGACTCTAATCAATACACCAAAGCTGTGGTTGAACAAATGGACATGAAGTTGAGCCAGACGCTTGTCCAGTTCAACAACCCACAATTGTTACAAATTTATCACAATGTTAAAGACAATGCGATTAAGTACCTTGTTTTGATCCAGTTACCAAAGGAAGCCAGCAAGAAGAAGTAAAGAGTGAGCAAACCAGATAGTGTTTGATAAATATTTATAGAGAAGAGAGTATAAGAAGTGTGTAATAATCTATGTTTGTGAACTACATGTTTTTATGAGTAACCAAAAGCAGCTTCAGTTACTGTATCGCGGTAATTATAATTTGGGAATATATATTATGATTTTAATTACTTCTACCTCTTTAATCTAACATCCTCTAACACAGAGTTAACTTATACAAATCCACCTAAAGATTGCCCAACCTTGACCTTTTGTCCAACTTCCAAATTGAATTCAAAGTTATCTGGAGCTTCAAATACCAAAACAACAGTAGAACCCAATTTAAATCCACCAATATCCTGACCTTTAGTCAACGGGTATCCACCTAAAAGTCTACTTGCATTTGTATATGTGGCTTCATAAACAGTATTCTTTCTCAATTTTTTACGTTTTTTGTCTTCGTATTCACTATTGGTAATAGTCAAAATATCACTAGCAGAATAATCTTGTTCTTCCAAAAGTGGTGTATTTTCATTAACAGTTGAGTTCGAAGAAGTATAAACTTCATGCTCGTAGATATCGTTTGTCTTCAAATCCTTATCAAAATTGACAACAATACTACCGACATTAGTAGCACCAACAGGAATCATGGAAAAGAAACCATACTTCCAGTACCCCAATAAGGCTACTCTTTCATTCAACACAAACAATCCTTGCAAAGTCTTTTGGAAAAATGGTGCAACGGAAAACAACTCACCAATGAAATGACGTCTCAAAGTAGTTACCCAGCTGGTAGGGGAATGGAAATGATGGTAGTCCCCTGGAGCCAAGTAAATGACTGCAAAATATAAGTTTTTCTCACGGAAATATTCAGCTGGATTGGGTGCCAACTCTTCTGCAACTCGTAACTCTTTGGTAAACGAAGCCTTTTTTCCTGCAGCAGTACCATCATGTTCGTTCTTGTATGTTAATTCGTTCATATGATGAGTAGATTCAGAATTACCACCCACGATATCATCCACTGTGTAAGAAATTCCATTAATTTTAGCAAACTCTTCATCACGCTTGACAATAGTTTCGTCGTCACTATCGTGATCAAAATGTAATGAGTGGGTAGGAGCAGCTAACTTTCCATTCTTTTCCAAACCCAACAATGCATCAATAGAGTAGGTCATTCCTTTGACCTGTTCAATTTCACCGTTTTCAATAATACCAAACTTCAACACTTTACCATCCGCAGGAGAAACCAAATCACCATCAGCAACTGGTCTCGTTTCTGGTCTAATGTCTCTATAGAAGAATTCAGACAAGTTCTTGTAACTTCTTAAATCCGGATTCTCCATTTCTTCTAAATTCACTCCAAAAATCGCAGAATAGACTCTGTATGAAGGACTTCTAATCCAAACAGGCAAATTAATAGAATTAACATGACCCCACAATCTCGATATGGTTTTCAATGGTAATGTGGAGTACGCATATAAATGCCAGGATTGAGGTTTGATCTTATAAGGATTTTCTTCATGATCACCTCTTTCATATTTCATCTTAGCATAGACTCCACCCAAAACAATAGTTAACGAAGTAACAGTCCACCATCTAATGAAACGACGACGCTCTTTTCCCATTTTTAATTTCTTGATGTTTGTTTTTAATTTCTGATTCGCATTGGCAAACAGTCTTTTTGATATCTTGAAAGTTCCAAATGGTAACATACGACGTTTGGTAGACTTACCCGTAACACCCCCGTTAGAGACTGGGTTTCTTGACCAAGTAGAGTAGTACAACATGTTTCTCTTTGGTCTTGGTATTTTAGGGAACTGATAGTAGTAACTAAAGTAACGTCTTTGTTGTTGCAGGGGGTTATTATGTTGTTGTTGTTGTTGGATTGTTTCCGCCATTTGCGATGCCCTTGACAAAGGGTTGGTAAGGTTGTTTGGTCCGTACATGAATGGGCTTGGACTCAGTCGAGCTGAAGTTTTATACCATACAAATGAACTTGGTCTCATTGGTAGTTTTGGATATGCTAATTGAGGTAAACGAAGGTATCTTATACGAGTTTAACCACCTGGAAAAAAAAAATGTGGTTAAGTATACGAAGATCCTCAAGAAAAAAAAAACATAATACACGCATTGTCCCGGCGGCCTTACAGCTAAGTGCATAAAATCGAGTATTTTATTAACAGCACACGACTAGATACTCACTATTACCAAATGCAGTTATTGGCATTATTGTGGGGTTTCAAACACCACCAGTTCCGTATACCCAGGTTGTGTACAATTGGTATTTATAAACCCCTTATAACAAGGCTTTTGTACCTCCTACACTTCTTCAATCAAAGGAACCATAAGAGAATGCGCGATTTATTAATTTTACCCATTCTATTACAGTAACCAAACGGATCTATATGAATAATACATGCAAAGAATACGAAACATATAAATATCTATATACATGACTAAACGGCAAACTAGCAAGTATTGCGCCATAATCTTTGTTTCAAACCTTCTATGAATTCAACAGGCACGTAGCGCAATTCATTCCCACTACTAGAATTATTCGCATACGCAAATAATAATCTCAAATTCCATACATCTTCAACAGATTGTGGAGATTCAACATTTCTAATCAACTCTAACTGGTTATCTATGATGTTAAAAATTGATAAACCGGAACTGGCACACGACGAATATAAATCTGACAGGTTCTTGTTCTCACATTGCCAAACGGTCTTGGCATTCTCATCTAGATTCTCCAAAACACCGGGACTAGTAAATATCAGATTCTCTTCATTATAGTCAACTTGATTTCTGCTATTTTGCATGACAGATCTAATTCCGGGACGCAATACCTGATAATTCTTTCTCTTGTCCACATATAAAGTCAATGATTGTCTAAACTTTTCCAAAATATTTGAATTCGACATAAAATCTAATGTCACTTTGAAATACCCACTGGATTTTGTTTCGAGCATAGATATCTGATCAATATCAGGAAGTAAGCATGGTGACAAGCATTCATTGATTGAGCCATCCTTCATAGTAATGACAACAGGAATTTTGCATGGTCGATTAGTATTAATATCCCTCACTACCAAACATCTTGGCTGAATCGCCAATGCCCAAAAATGTCTTAATGCTTGCAAGTGTATTTCGTATTCACTGTTTGCCGTAGGGTAGATTGGATATAATGAAGTGACTAAACTTGCAATGGCAAACGGTGAATTGTCAAATGCATATTGTCCGCCGCCCAAAAATAAAAATCCTAAAGCAGTATTGATGGCCATGTATCCTCCAAACCCCATTTTCTTATTCGTATCATTGTGCAATACACGAAGTCTTTGGAAAACTTGCAAATCTCCACTGGCAGCCATTATGAGTGACGCACAGAGTGCCAAAATGTTTTGTAAGTTGATGCATCCATTATACGCTATTTTCTGATCATAATTCGTTGCCGGTTTTGAACTTAGTTTCATGGCTTTGTCAAGATACGTTAATATAGTATCTCTTGCAGTTAAGTTATGCGATGATGCATATTTTAATGCCATAGACAAACATGCACCCCCTAATATGTTGAAATATACCAATTGATCTCCGTCTAGTTGGGCAAATTCCAGTTCATCGCCACTGAGGTATTTCTTCGCAACCGAAACTGGTAACTGTGATTCTAACCAAGCAACTGAGCAATCAATTTGACTCCACATAATCAAATTTTTAGCTAAAGATCTAAGAAATAATAAATCCGGGCGAATATAATCCAACATTTGTTCAGTATCAGGTAATTTCAATTTATTGGCAATATTGAAATTCTCAGTCTTCAAATAAATAAAAGTCAATGCTATTATTGCACCACAACACGATTTGCCTAATTCTTGTACTGGTTGAAAATCTTTCATGGATATAGCTAGTGTCGTCAATTTATCAATGACATGAGTGTCATTTAATCCTCTCAAATCATCACCTTTACCCAAATTAACAAATCCCAAAGCAATACCTGCAGCAAGTCTGTAACCTTCATGAACTTGCTCTGTGTCATTCTGAGATACAGAAGCCGTGATTTGTGACAAAAGTATTTCACTCATTCTTCGATGCTGAGTTTCCAAATATAACAATCCAATTCCAATCAACCCTGCTGTTTGAACCATTGTCGGCACATTTAAATCATTGGCACCTTGGGGCAACAATGCGACTGCATGAACCGAAAGAACTTTTGTCAACTTGTTGTCCATAGTCCCTCGCAAACTAGCTGCCATACCAATCAACAAACCAACACTTGTTAGTGGGTGTTTAGGACCAAGATAATTGTAGATGTGCCATTCCTCTAACCGCTTCAAGTGACCATTCAATCCTAACCCAAGCAAAAATCCAGCATGTTGCGCATTTAATTCTGGGGGTTTATTAAAAATTATCCAACTTCCACTAATACCCTTCGCGTCGGGTCCAATACTTAATCCCGAAGAAACACCATTATGAAAATAACCCCACTCCGAAAAGCTTCTCAGAACTCTCTCTTCTGAATAAACAATATTAGTCATAGTAGGTGATATCAATGTGCTTAAATTAAATTTTGGAATTGGGAATTTCTCTGTCAATAAAGGTTTCCTGCTAGAATATACCAATGCTGCTCTACCTAATGGGATTGTCAAAGTGCGTAGCGCCACAATTGCCGCCAACTCTCTTTGTAATAATACCAAATCATACTCAGTAACATTTTCGTCAACTTTTAAATAAGCAGTCTGTACTTTTGTTTGATGCAACAACGTTGTGATCTCAAAATACCTTCTGTCAATATCAAATATCAATTTTGTTATACTCATTCGTTCTGCTTCAGATTGTCCATCCCATGGTGCAAAGGGTTCACTATCATCCAATACTTCAGCAATCATAGACTTCAAATCAGCAACTTCATTTCCATTCTCAACGTTATAATCAGTGCTAAAATCCATGCTTGATAAAAGTTTAGTCAAATCTTTTCTCCCCACCAAATCAAGTGTATCTGGCGTCCATTCAAAAGCAGGAGTCTCTTGGCAGTCCAGTAATGCTTCTTTCAAAGGTAACGAAATACCTAGTGGATATGTTTCTAGAATTGATTTTGTAATTCCAAATTCCAACATTAGCCCCACAATCGCATTTGGTCCATATTGTGACGATACTAAAATTTCAAATAATTTCAATACATAAGAAGTCCTTGGGGTGACTAATGAATCTATGGCATCTGTCTCTTCGACCAATTGGGAAAAGGTTAAATATCTAACTATGCTGCTTGTGAATAAACTAGTTAATGATTCCAACAAATTTGGGGGTTTTGGAAGAATCAACGCCAGCAAGAATCTAGTGTTTTGGTCCAAGTATTCTGGCTTAATTGAATAATATTTTATCCACGACTCTGGCCATCCCATCCACGTTACTAATTGACACAATAAAAATTTCAATTTCCTTAAACTTTCGCCCATTGTGGAATCCAATCGTACTTCTTCCCCTATTAAATGCAACGATAATGTAATGTATGGTACGAGATCATGTAAGTTATAATTCACTTGGGAGATTTCGTGGATTCGTTTGGCTATGGGTAATAGTCTCGTGATTTCGTTTGAGACACACTGTACACCTTCAGTAAAAGGGAAAACTAATGATAGCAAAGCAATAACAAAAGCATCCCACTCACTACCACAATCATTCTCCACATATGCTGAGCGCCATAACATCCACATAATATGGTTGATAGTAGAACCTGACAAATACTGGAAGCATTTCAAACATAGTTGCACTAGACTTGATGACGGCTTTAACATCAACTTTATTATCATCTTGGTATCATCCAGGAGTCTCAATGCAAGCTTTTCTTCACAGCAGTCAATCAATGACTCAACCAGGGGTTCTGTGCTAATCTTTTGGGAAACAGAAGCCATGTTGAGAAACGGGTTAACTATTGAGAATCTCTTGTTTGGTAATAGCAAAACCAAGTTTCCTTCGAAATCTGATGAATTAAGAGGGACACAATCCAAACATGAGGTTCTATAGACTGACAGATGTCTAGTTGTAGAAGAATTCTTGTAAATTAAAACAACGCAGTCCTTCTTAAGTTTATTAAACACCACAATACCTTCTTGATCCTCAAACCATATGTTAAAAACTCGCAAATTTTCTTTTTGTAAACGGGTTCCAAACGTTTCAACCTTGGACAATATCATATCTTTTTTAAACCCAGTAAAATCCTGAGACAAGTTATTATGGTAATCACTAACCATTCTTCCAGCAGAAGAAATGTCAGACAACAATGTGCTAGTTCTTTTCTTCTCCATATTAAGTGACATTGAATGTATTGGCTCTAACCCTGGCTCGTCGTCCAAAATACGTGATGGATTCGGCGTGGTTATTGATCCATATCTCCTTTTCTGATATTTGGCTGACTGTTTATGACCAAACAGGACAGTTCTAGTTGGGGTTTTCACATGGTACACATTTACAGAGCCATCGTGTGAATTGAAAGTAACGCAAAGGGAGCAAACTTTACTCAAATCTTTTCTTGGAAAGGTCATCAATTCTTCATTTTGAGATATAACGGAAGTGGAAGTCGTCGCTACTATTCTAAAGTCTTCAACGGGGTCTACTAGTGTCAAAATTGTAGCAGAATTCAAGTGGGACGTATTATTGTAAATTGCACCATTATGAGGAACCAGTGACGAGTTTTGATCACGTTGTAACACTAACCCTGATTCAAAAGGTAATGCATTTTTCAATGAAAAAGGCAAGCTGCAGACATATGATCTTCCATCCGGGTAGTATATGTGAATTGATTTTTTCATGCACACAGCCAATACTGCTACTGAATTGGGATCCCCTAGAAAATGTGTGTATGTGGCTGTTATGATATCTTCATCGTATGTTAAAATCTTTGAAATCAACGACCCTTTAATAATCGCTACTGTTCTGGCGGTAATACAAAGTTGTTTATTTTGTGGGAACAATGCAATTTCATACGATTCTTGTAATGGGATTGGGTAACTTATTTCATTTTGAAGATTTAGTACTGGAAACAACAAAGGAACGTCGTCTGTCAAAGGCATTGTATTGCATAAGTGAAATTTAGATTGTTGTAATTGTTTATTTTAGATGGTGAACCTTGTTGGAACATTTTATTTTTTTGTATACATTTTTTTTTTTGTGCAGCAAAGTTCAGTCGCAACACACATAATCAACAGATATAGGGCTTACATAAAGATTACAAGAATTATAAAACAAAATAAGGCTCTTTACTATTTACAGGACCAAATCTTTCCAATATATATAGCCATCTATGTACTATTTTTTTTTAAAATTTTTGTTAATTTTGTTTGTTATTTCTAACTTCAAACTTCAAAGTGAATAGGTATTCTCAAGACCAAAAAAAAGTATTAAATTTAATCAAGAAGTCTGGTAATCAAACCAGTACCAACAGTTTTACCACCTTCTCTCAAGTTGAAACGTTGGTTAACTTCCAATGGACAAGCTTTGTGCAATTCACAAACCATTTCAATGTTGTCACCTGGCATGACCATTTGAGAGTGATCAACACCTTCACCTTCTGGGAATTTGAAAGTACTAGTAACATCATTGGTTCTGAAGAAACATTGAGGCTTGTAACCTTCACCAAATGGAGTGGAACGACCACCTTCTTCTGCAGTTAAAATATATAAGGATGTCAAGAATTTCTTGTGGGAAGTAGTAGTACCTGGCTTAGCCAAAACCATACCTCTGCTGATTTCATCTCTTTTAATACCTCTTAACAAGATACCACAGTTATCACCAGCCATGGCTGAGTCTAATTCCTTTTTGAACATTTCAATACCAGTGACAGTAGTTTTGAATGGTTTGTCAAATCCACCAACAATTTCGATTTCTTCACCCTTCTTCAAGACACCTCTTTCAACTCTACCGGTAACAACGGTACCTCTACCAGAAATGGAGAAGACATCTTCAACTGGGCATAAAAATGGTTGTTCCAAGTCTCTTGATGGGGTTGGAATATGTTCATCGACAGCATCTAATAATTTCATAATAGCTTCACTACCAATTTCAGGTTGTTTATCTTCCAAAGCCATTAAAGCAGATCCCATGATGACTGGAGTGTTGTCACCATCAAAACCATAAGTAGACAATAATTCTCTCATTTCCATTTCAACCAATTCCAACATTTCTGGGTCATCAATGGTATCAACTTTGTTAACAAAGACAACTAAATCTTGGACACCAACTTGTCTGGCTAATAACAAATGTTCTCTGGTTTGAGGCATTTGACCATCGGTAGCAGCAACAACAATGATAGCACCGTCCATTTGAGCGGCACCAGTAATCATATTCTTGATATAATCAGCGTGACCTGGACAGTTTCCGATAACAACAGAACGAGAGGTTTGGGTAACAGCACCTTGGTTGTCTCTAACAGCACGTTGGGCAACAATAAGACCAGTTGGAACTCTAACACACCAAACACGGCCATTGTAGTTGTCAACCTTTTGAATTTCTTGACCAGCAGAAAGAGTTGGCAAAGATTTTTCAGAAAAGTCTAAAGTTTGTCCTTCACCATCATAAGCCAAAAAGGTAACTTCAGTAGCAGGTTCTAATAAATCACGAGCTTTTTCTTTAGCAAATTCACCGGCTTGGCCTTTTTGAACATACATATCATGACCTTCAGTGACCAAGAGAGAAATACCGTTAGCAGCAGAAGTAAATTCAACCATTTTGTGGTTAGCAGCATCTTTAAGAATCAAGTCTTCAGCTGGTAAGTATTTAATTCCTTTGGATTCTGGTTCGTAACAAGCAAATTTAAGTTCTTTCCATTGTGGCTCAATTTCTTCGAGGAACAAGTAACCTTTGTCAGTCAATATACGTGAATCTTCACTCAAACAATCGACGTGTGCATAATGTCTTTTGTCGGTTTCGTATTCAACATGGGCAGTAGAAATGGTGATACCTCTAGCTCTTTCTTCAGGAGCTCTATCAATGGAACCGTAATCTAAGAAATTGGCTTGACCTTTACCAGCCAAAACCTTGGTGATAGCAGCAGTCAATGTGGTCTTACCATGATCAACGTGACCAATTGTACCAATATTGACGTGAGGTTTAGTACGATCAAAGGCAGCATAGGTTCTAATCAAAGCTGGACGAGCCTTGGCAGCAAAGCGTACAGCTTGAGTTAAAGTCTTCAACATGTTTGAAAATTACTAGAATTGACGTAAATGTGAACGTTGATGGAACTAAAGTAACAGAAGACCAGAAATGTTAAGAATTCCTGAAAAAATTTTCGACTTTTTTTTTTTCCAAAACTCATTGGGTGAACGAACGAACGACTGAGGGAAAAAGATCGAAATCTAGGTTGCGTGTATTTTGGCAAAAATCATTGAACGTGTCTACTGTCCATTTTAGGAAGTGAGTGCGGTGCACCAGATTTGTGTTTCCTACGTTTTTGTTAACATTCTCAATTTACATTTGACAGCATACAGAATCACTATAGCTCATTGCTTAAAACCCACTTTTGAAAAATGGACCACGATATAGTCGAACTTCTCAAAAGATTAATCAAGTGCCCACCAGAGATAATTTCCCAAGTTTTTTCATATTTCCCAAAATGCCAATATCCGTTATTTGTAAAATTAAAAGTATTAGTTCCATATATCGTACATGAATGTACCACCCAGGATGTTTCTTTAGATATGCACGGACATTACGATGATACACCTATCAATTTAGGATATGATGAAGAATGTTTTAAATTCCCAATATTTAATAATATGGATGCCTTGATCAGGTTTTATAAGGATTTGAAAATATACCCCACGGCTGTGAAGATTCGGTTAAAACCAGGTCCTGACATGTCTGCGCACAGGTATGTTGCACGTCAGAAGAATAGAGAGCCACCTCCAGATTTTAGCGAGTGGCTTCGTCCTGAATACTTGAAATTCTTGAAAATGGTCAAATATGTAGATATTCTTGATCTTTACTACGATCAAGAAATTGTGGATTTACTAGACGATGGTTTTTTTGCATTTAATATTCGAACCTTGGTTTTTGAGTTGGGGAACCGCCTTTTCGATCCAGTTTTTACAAAAAGTCTATTTCTTCAATTACCCTTAAGCTTGGAGAAGTTGTTTGTGAAAAATGCAATTCCTGTTGTTAACGTTTCAAGGTTTAAAAATTTGAAGACTTTATCACTTGTTGATGCAGACATTGCCCTTTTTAGAAATTTACCAGAAACCATGGAATTTCTCGATATTCTAATGGTCACAAATGGGACACAGTTAGATCCTCGTATATATGGGGATAATTTTCCTGGTGCAGCTATTGTTGGTCAATTATCAAACTTAAAAAATTTAAAACATTTTTCAGTTGGTACTAAAGGTGATGTTGATATACTTAAGGGACTTTTTGACACCATGACCAGATTAGAGGCGTTCGAACTTCAAAAACATGGAGGTGATTTCGATTTATTGGAATTACGAGTTCCACTTGGTCTTACTCATTTGGCTTTACATGAATCGACTTCGGTAAAAGATTACAAACCATTTGAAAAGTTGACAAATTTAGTCAATCTTTCCATAAAGGGGACAACGTTTCCAAATGAATTATTTGACAGCAGAGCAGCGATTAATAATTTCCCCAAATTAAAAAAACTCATATACGATGATTACACAAATGAAGGTCAGAGTCGAGTGGAGCAGGTATTACCTGCTAAACTCTATTTTCCAAAAAATATGACATACATCAGCATAAGAGGTCCATTTTTTATCCACGATTGGTCGTTTCCACAAGGGTTACTAACTTTGCGGTTGGAAGATGTTGACCTTGGAGAGAATCTTAAGAGCTCATTGTTGCCTCCAAACTTACTCGCATTGGGCTTACATAAGACATCGTTAAAATATTTGACGGGTGTTAAATTCCCCAGATTAACTACCCTAGCAATTATGAACAATAAATATTTAGAAAGAGTTGAAAAGACCAATTTGAATGACATTAGGTCGGAGCCACCGTGGATTATGATGCAGGAGAACCCGAAATTAAAGGTATGTGACATAAACCCCGAGCTCCTCTTGCATCTAGGGAGTGTCAGCACGCGTGTGGAAGACGAAGATGATGATGGCGACAATGACAATAACAATGGTTGGAGAGCTGATGAGAGAAATGGCCGTGAAAGGTTTTATATGAGTACAACGAGTGGATCCTAAGGACAATTTACATCCAACATTTCGTGCTATTTCACTAAATAGGATTCTGTGTCGGTTAAATAAATTACTGTCTTTATTAATGAACACCAGTGTGTAAATTAAGGCATACACAAATATACAGACTAATTAAGTAAAAAGCAAATCTCAATTTCTGTTGCAGAGTGAGTCAATGTAATGACTCCCTATTATTGCTGGAAGAGGCTTACCATCAATAATTACCATCAACTCTTTCAAGTCTGACATGTTTGATTCAGTACCTCTCATCACTCCTCCTTGGAACTCCAAGATCTTAAGCAGTTTTGGAAGTTGAAACTTGTCGACTGTAAGACAATCCATCATAATTAATGAAAGATACATCAAACTAGGAGGGAACTCCAAATTCAAAACCGGAGACCCATTTTTAAACATCTTCAACGTTTTTAAACTACTTGGAAACTTTACTTTTTTATTAGGATTGAAATTGCAAATCCATGATAAATCACGCAATCCTTTAGGAAGTATTAAATTCTTATTACCATTCATACATTCTCCAACATCCAAGTATAAAATCTTCAATTCCGGGAAGTCATTTTCATTTACAAATGGAGCACCTACAATACCTTGACCAGACACGATAATCTCCTTCAACCTTGGGGATGATTTCAAATTGCCCAAATTAAACTTGCCCCTATGAGATTTTAAGTTTAAAAACGCAAGCGATGGAGGAACTTGCACATCCAAAATTTGTGAACCAGCATTACTCGGATCCCATTCGAGTATTAATGACACTAAAGCAGTCAATCTGGAAAGTAGGGGGTTTACTTTTGAAAAATTACCATTAAACAGAAAATCAATCAGCTTTAAATTTTTTTCAACTTCCGGTGTAAAAGATACTTTTTCATGAATATCAAAATCACCTAGAGTCAAAGATTCAACACTAGGAGGAATACCAGTTATTTTATTGGATACGGCATAAAGATTTTTTGAAAACCGAAGTGTTTTCAAATTCCTGAATCTCTTTAATCTACTGGTGTCACTCATTTCAATTTGAAAATTCAATTCCCTTAATGTATCTGGCAAATAATCAAGTATTTCATAATTACCATGAACGTGTGCACCAGCAACATTAAACTCAGCAACAAACTTTTTCAAATCAACCAACTCTAAATCACTACAAAGATTAACCCCAAGTAAAGTAGTTTTCGATTTCGGGAAATACTTTTTGTACTTTTTGAATTTATCTTCGCGTTTAACGATATTAATGAGTTCTGGATCACTAAACACATCATGTTCTTGTGGATAGATTTCATATTTTTCAATGTATGGGCAGAGGTCCAGGTCAAAGTCAAAGGAAGTTTCCGAACGGTAGCATGCTTTGGAACAAGAATTAAACGTTTTTTCCTTGGATATAGTACAGTCCCTGTAGAATGGATGAGGAGGCATTGTAGACTTCAATAAGTGCTCCAAGACTTGTGGTGCTATAATTTCAAGCTCCAATAAGCATTTCAATGCACATTTTGGAAGGTATTGAAATACGATCTCGCGTGCTGCGGGGGGCAATTTCACTAACAATTTGGTAACATTCATTTGAATATATATTGATAATTTAGATATCCTATTAGGTGATTATTTCTGTGGTGTGCAAAAATGAATTCAGGAGGGATTTAGCAATAGACGCGTTTGACTACAAGTTTTGGTGGTGCCTGTATATAAATCATTCTCACTTTGTTAAAAAAATCAATAATTTGTTAACAAAGTTTTTAAAACATCAGAAACACAGATTTTGGTTTTAGGTAAATTACATTAATACTACTCCGAACAGTACAAACACTAAATTCCACTAATTCTCTACAAATAACTCTTTATAAAAGACGCTCTCTCTCCACTTCTCTCGAATCGGTACTATGCTCTAACTCTTCATGTCTATTTTCGTTAACAATTCTTTCGATTGCTTCTCTCTCCAATTCATCAGCAGACTCACCCCCGCGCTTTGCTTGAAAATAGACATAATAAATACAAAGAAGTAACAATATTCCCTGTAACGTGGCAGCCACTAAATAAGATACCCAGGAACTCCAGTGAGATCCCTTGGTGAAGAACAAAGTTGCCGTGAAAACAAACCCACCTGGCGTTTGAATGCACATCATTCCAATGGATAATGTCCCTGGATGCTTGAGCTTGTAAGTCGTATGTATTTGTGGGACATACTTGATGACTGTCAACAATGCTGATAGTAACCCATTGGCATTGGCTATCGAATAAAGTATAGTAGCATTGGTTGAAAACCCAATAGCTAATTCTATGAGAGATATCACGGCATGACCAGCAACCAATCTACCCACATCTTCAATCTTTTTGTATTCAACCTTGTCCTGTTTAATTGAGTGCTTGGTGATTGCTAAGACAAAAACTAAAATCAAAATGGCACATGAGCATTGAATACCAATCTGAAATAAGTTTAACTGGGAATTGATACAATTGAACGTGTCTAGTGCCCCAATAGAACAACACTCTCTTGCTTTCGAGCTAACCAATATGATATTTGTCAACGTAAAGATAGATGAGCATGACCCTAACAACAAAAAGTTTGTCGACAATCCTTCTGAAGTCCTTTTAATAAAAATCCTTCTATACTGGGGTAAATAACTAATGACAATTCCAAAAGTTATCAATATCAGAAACACAAAGTTTGCAGTGGATGCACCGTCATAAACTGCACAGTTCTCGTACCCGTCCTCGGTATCTCTCTTAGCAAAATAAGGGTACTGCTGAAGTAAGTCTAACATTGTGATTTAAAGCTTGATGGATACTCTAGCTCTTTGAATCTAGGTCTGCTTTAATATA